>JACDJE010000708.1:23508-56635 GCA_016647715.1 Pavo muticus
TTTTTTTTTTTTTTTTTTTTTTTTTTTTTTTTTTTTTTTTTTAACTGGAGAATCAGTATCTATGAAGATGTTAAAGGACTTTGGTCTTTACTCCAGGGCCTATTTAGAACAGCTTTGTATTATATTCTAGGAAAAAGTCCTTCACTCTTTGTAGAATGTTCAGTTTATAACCTATCATCATTGAAGTGGTCTACTTGCTCTCCGAATGTGTCAGTAAAGATAGAGATCAAGGCTGATCTCTGAAAGTCAGGAGAGAACTGTAGACTTCTTTACTTTATGGAGCATACCTAAATTCACCTTATGTTGCGGTGCTAAGTGCATAAAATCACAAAATCAATAAACAGTTGAGGTTGGAATGGACGTACTGAGATTACCTAGTCAACGCCTCTGCTCAAACGCTGTCATCTAGTGAGGTTATTTACGCTGTCATCTAGTGAGGTTATTTACGGTTGTATTCAGCTGGATTTTCAGTATCTTCCCTGATGCAGACTCAACAACTTAGCAAGGACAATCTGTTGGAGTGTGCAACCACCCTAACTCTAAAGAAGTGCTTTACTGTGTTCAGATGAAATTTCCTGTTTTTCAGCCTTTGCATATGGACTCTTGCCCTGTCAGTGGGCACTACTGAAATGAACCTAGCTCCATCCTTTTTGTACCCTCCTTTTAGATATTTATACACACTGATAAGATTTTCCCGACTCTCTTCTACAGGCTGAACAGTCCCAGTCTCTCTGTCTTTATTTCTGGAGAATAGGAGAGGTTCTCCAGCCCCTTAATCATTTTCTTGGTCCTATGCTGGACTTGCTCAGTCTGTCTATGTCTCTCTTGTACCGAGGAGCCCACAACTGGACCCAGTACTCCAGGTGTGGCCTCACCAGAGCTGATTAGAGAGAAAGTATCACTCCCCTTCTGGCAATTTTCTTCATGGAGTCTGCTTTCACGGACTATTTGGAAACATGCTTCTGTCCACATGAAAAAAATCCTGTGACCTGAGTCTGCTTTAGTAGACTGTTAAGCCACACATTCTCAATACCTTTGTCTGTACTTTTGGTTTCACTTTCCTTCCCTCATTCTTTCTTCTCCTGAGAAAGAGCCTGAAGCTTGAAAATATCACACCATTAGAATCTGACAAACTTATAAACAGCTGCCTGCTGTATGTACTGAATGCATAGGTTTGCAGAAAAGACAAAGCCTCATCCTGTAAGATTTTGAAAGTCTTTACATGTAAAACATTACATTTCAAACTAAAATTAACAACCATCATAGGTTCAGATGCTATTGTAGATTGTTATTCATCAGTACTGTTTAAAGTAACTTTAAACAGTCTTTAAATTGATCCAAAAAATATATTGAATACTTCAATAAATGTCTTGTATGCAGATGCTTATTTTTATACTATTCCATAATTTTTTATTGTACCAGGAAAAATACTATGAGATCTTCAGAATAAAATATTTGAAGATGTTTGAAGCAGTAAGAAAAGTTTCAGAATACGAACTGGGAAACTATACTTTATTTTGGACTCATTTATGGGGTTTTACACTTACAGCTGTCTACAGAGACGGCACTATATGTTGCTGAATATAATATTCTAAGGTGAAGAAAGGATATAAGCAGCATGTCATGGTTTTATGATTTTTGTTATCGGTATTCCACATCATAATGTCATGTAGTGCACTGGGATTTAAAGAGTTAATGCTCCAGTTCCATGGACTGTTGATATTTCCAGGTACTTCATTCTCAGAAGAGAAGACTACAAATCTCATTGACTTCATTGTTCCGTTTCCGTTTTCTGTTCAGAGGGAAAGATGAAACTGCTCACAAGTCAGGATACAGTTCCCTTCTTTTACCATTCATCTCTGCAGCATGTGCTCCCTCGCCATCTCACCTTCAGCATTACAGTAAGGCCTTCAGTTTTGGACAATCTCTCTCTCATTTTACTTGATTTTATTAGTTTCAATTCCAACTATATTGTACTATATTATGTTATCTTGCATTTTGCTATCATATTTAGTAAATTAGTTTTCTCCCTTAGCTCGTTGCTGTTGTTTTGTTTTTAGGCCCATCTCCCTACCTTTTTCCTACCCTCCTCTCCCAAGTCGTGTGTCCATGGGTCCCTCCACCCCATTAGTCACAGAATCAGGCTGAACCAGCCCAGAAACAGTTGACAGGAGCAGTTTTAGTTTGAGAATGTGACTCAATAAATATTATAAGCAGAAAATAAACAGATGAATAATTTTGTTGTTTTAACTAAATGATAATGTGAGCTTCTTATGGGAGATATTTTGCTAGTACAATTTATCAGGATACTTCTTGTTGGTAAAACAAAACAAAACAAAACAACACAAAGTTTGAATTAGCCTCTTGAACCATCAGAACCAGTTTTAGTGACAAAGTCTTGATTCTGTAAGTTCACAAAGTTAATTAAGTTTTATTTACATACATCCTCTCCTGCCTTTGAAGCCTAAATTTTAATATCAGTTGAGAAAAGAGTTAAGAAAAAGACATAGTGAATGAAACTTAATTTAAACTTAATCCATATTCACTAGGATCTCAGCCATAAACTGATTATTTATAAAGGGTTACTCATGCTCCATTTATTTCTAAGTGATGTATTATTGTGTCCCCAGAGAACAGTATATACAGAAAGGTTACAAAAGTAGTATTATTGTCTGTTAGGATTATGCTGATTTATTAAAAAAAATAAATAAATAATAGCAAGCTACTAAACTGTATAAATTGGTTGGATAAAAAAAGCATTAAATGTGAAAATCCTAAACTCTCAGGCTTGCCATTCTGTATATAAATGAGAAATTAGGTAGAGCAATATTAGCAGTCCCCTTGTAATATATATATATCTAATCACAATAAATGTAGAAAAGTCTGAATGTGTATCACTCATAACTTAGGTTAAGATTGTGTGGGAATTATAAAATGGCTAGGCTTCCTTAAAGCTTCAGATGTGATAGATAAAGCTATTTTTTTGTTCTTTTTTTTTTCTGTGACATCTATAAATAGGCTTTGAATTTTGTCTTCCTTGTTTCTGTAGCAAGTGTATGAAGTTTAACTAGTAAGAACAAGCTGAAAATGAAAACAGAATAGAATGAACTCCAAACTGAATAAAATCTATGCAGTAATCTCAGCTGAGATGTTTACCTTAGTTCCCAAACAAAATTAAAAGAGCACTCTTAATATCGTTGGTTCTACAGACAGTATTGAATGATCTGAAATTAATTGAGCACATAATATAATTCCTTCTTCTCCCAGTGAGATCTGTGTGGCTACTTTCATTCTAAATGCATATTATCAGGCTTTATCAAATATTAGATTATAACTTTATGATGTGCCAGTGTAATAAAGAATGTGGAGTCATGTTGTCCCTGTCCATAGTAGCATGGGAAGAAGTGAACTTTGATAGAGCCCATGTCTGACTCCTCTTTGTCCCCATGCTCAATGGACCCTCCCAGCTTTCCACATAATCATAGCAGTTTACAATTGAATAGGAACTGGTAGCTTCAAAGGAAGTGACAAGGTCCTTTCTCTGAATGCGTTAATGAGCAATCTGATGATCTCCTTTTCCTTTATATTTGCAGTTCTATGATATAATTTATGGTACTGAGTTAAGTGAAAAGATTCAAGAGCAGTAACAGGATAATAAAAGTGAAACTAATCTTCAGCTTTATGTATAAAATATTCAGGAGCAAATTAGGAGCAGATTTTGACTTAATCTTTATCAGAGTGTACATGGAAAAAGTGTTGAGCTGAAAGAGCTGAATGAACATCATAATCTGCTATTGTTACATTCATTATGAACAGAACACTTAGGGACGTTAAAATTCAATCTATAAAAGTGTGAAAGAATAATGAACAATATTGCCATAGGGAAGACAAAGTAGAGAAGATGCATGAAACACACTTAGTCATGTTTAGTTCCTGAAAGTATTCCTGAGTAGAAATACACAGGAAAAGTAGAAACCGTTTTTGTAAAAATGAATAATAAAATTATAGGAAATAAGTGATGTTTAAAAAAAAAAAAAAAAGGACCTGATGTGATAAGGAAAAGAATAAGTAGGGGACAAGTTCACTTCCAATAGTCATTTAAAGTGAATTCAAAAATGTATGAGGAAAAAAAATCATGAAGTATGCAGTAAAGGCTACAATCTCTTGAATAAACTGTAAGAGACAAACTCGTAATAAAAAAACTGGACCACATTTTCACAAGGATACAAGAATGTAACCTGTTTTTATATGAATGTAACTTGTGAGTGAATGTATGTTATAAATCATGAGTTTAAGTCTGTTTCCATAATAGGAGCAATTGCTAAAGATTCTTATCTCTTCATCTCAATGCAGCTCAGGTATATAGCATGGCTGTTTCCCACAAATCTATGTAGATGGATGGGATCCATCCAAGGATGCCAAAGAAGCTGACAGAAACGTTTACCAAGCTACTTTCAATAATTTACCAGTAGTCCTGGCTAGCTGAGGAGGTCCCAATTACTGGAGGATGATGAATGTGATGTTCACATACAAGAAGGGCAGAAAGAAGAATTCAGAGAATTACAGACCTGTCAATCTGACCTTGATGTTTCTGAGTATATCATCTTGAGTGTCATCACACAGCACCTACAGGATGATCAGGTGATAAAACCTAGTCAGCATGAGTTTATGAAAGGCAAGTCATTCTTGACTAACCTGCTCTTCTTCTATGATATGATGACCCATTTAGTAAATGAGGGAAAGGCTGTGTATTTCATTTGCTTGGACATTAGCAAGGTATTTGCTATTGTTTCACAGAGCATTCTCCTGGAAAAACTGTCTGGTCATGACAGAAGTACTGTTCAGTGAGTAAAAAACTGTAAGGCCAAACCCAAAGGATAGTCGTGAATGGAGTTAAATTCACTTGGTGACTAGTCACAAGTGGAGTTCCCAAGAGCTCAGTATTAGGGCCAACTTTGTTTAATATCTTTTTCAACAATTTTGATGCAGGGATTGAGAGTAACTGTAGTACTTCTGAAGATGACACCAAGTTAGTTGAAAGTGTTAATCTTCTTGAGAGTAGGAAGGCTCTGCAGAGGGATCTGGATGGGCTAGATTGATGGGGTAACGTCCAATCACATGACATTCAACAAAGCTAAGTTATAGGCTACTATACTTAGTAGCATAATTGATAACTAATCACTTCTAGGATTATTTCCTTCTGTCTTTAAACTATTATCAAATTTATTTTAATCTCTATAAGTATTTCAATTGTGCTATTTTAAATAGGTGAGATATTTCAGCGTACGGTTTTCACTCTATTTAATGATTGCATCAAAGATAAAAAAGTTTAGACATCCATCTTAAAAAATAGCAGAGTAAAAGAGTACAACGCTACATATGCAATAAAAGTTCAACAAATACGTTAACTGCAGTACACAGCATGTTTTGTGCTGGATTCAGTTGGGACAGAGTTGATTTTCTTCATCATGACTGGTGTGATTCTATGTTTTGGCTTCAGGTGAAAAACAGCATTGATAACACACTGATGTTTTTGGTTTTGCTAAGCAGTGCCAAGGATGTTTCAGTTTTTCAGCTTCTCGTACTGCCCTGCCAGCAAAGGAGCTGAGAAAGGACAAAACTAGGACAGCTGACTTAAGCTGGCCAAGAGGATACTTCATACCATAGGACATCATGTGAAAAAAAAAACAAAACTATAAAACTGAGAGGAGTTGGCCAGGGATGGCAGCTGCTGCTATGCGACTGTCTGGGCATCAGTCTTTGGGTGGTGAGCAATTGTGTTATGCATCACATGTTTCCCATTGGCAGGCAGGTATTCAGCCACTTCCAGGAAAGCAGGGCTCACCACGCGTAATTGTTTTTCAGAAAGACGAATGTCATCACTCTGAATATCTCCCCCTACTCCTTTTTTTTCCCCAGTTTCTATTGCTAACATGGCATCATGTGGTATGGAATATTCTTTGGGCAGTGTAGATCAGCTTCCTGAATCTGTCCCATCCCAGCTTCTTGTGCAACCTCAGCCCCCTTGGTGGCAGAGCAGCACAAGAAGTAGAAACATCCTTGATTTATTATAAGAGCTGCTCAGCAACAGCTAAAACATCTGTATGTTACTATCACTATTTTCATCAAAAATACAAAAGACAGCATCTGAACTTCTACAAAGACAGTGACATTAAGATGAATTACACTAAAATAACAGACAATATTGATGAAAAATTAAGAACTGAATTTAATGGGAAAAAAAAAAGGATAAATGGGATTTGAAAAAAAAGACTATGTTCTATTATTATTTAGAAATTGACATATTTTTAACTAGTAATGCATAACATGAAAAATAAGCAAATATTTCTAAACTTAAGCAATGTACGAAAATCCATCTCCTAATAGGAAAAAACTTAGAAGGTATAAAAGGTTTGAAAATATTCAAAGCATGTCCAACAATAACTAGAAAGTAGTTGGTTTCATAAATCTATTAAAATGACAGCAATGTCCTGTGTCAACAAATGATTAAAGATTAGATCCAGAAAAGTACTTACATCATAGAATAACAGAATGAAAGAATGGCTTAGATTGAAGGGAACCTTAAAAATCATTTTTTTCAACCCCCCTACTGTGGAAAATGTTGCCAACCACTAGATGAGGCTGTCCAGCATCCCATCTGATCTGGCCTTGAATGCCTCAAGGGATGGAGCATCCACAGCTTCTCTGGACAACTTGTTCCACTACCTCATAGTAAAAAAAATATATATATAACATCTAACTTAAATCTATCATCTTTTAGTTTAAAACCATTCCCCCTTGTTCTATCACTATCAGACCATGTAAAAAGTTGGTCTTCCTCATGCTTGTAAGCTCCCTTCATGTATTGGAAGACCACAATGAGATTTTCTCAGAGGCTTCTCTTCTCCAAGCTAAACAAGCCCAAATCCTCCAATCTTTATTCATAGGAGAGGTGCTCCAGTCCTTTGATCAACTTCATGACCCTCCTCTGGATCAGCTCCAAGAGTTCTGCATCCTTCCAGTACTAGAGGGCCCCGGAACTCCAAATAGGGCCTCACAATAACAGAGTAGAGAGGGACAATCACCTCCCTCATCCTGCTGGCCACCCATCGTGTGATGCAGCTTGGGTTACAGTTGGTATTCTGGGCTGCAAAAGCACACTGCTGGCTCATGTCCAGCTTTTTGTTCATCAAGAACCCCGAAGTCCTTCTCCACAAGGATACTCTCAATTAGTTCTTTTCCCAATCTGTATACATCTGGAATTGCCTCGACCCAAGTGCAATACCTTGTACTTGGCCTTTTTAAACCTCATTAGGTTCTCATGTGCCCACCTTTTGAGTCTGCCCAAGCCCCTCTGTATGGTGTCCCTCCCTTCTATTGTGTCAGCTGCACCCCTCAGTTTAGTGTCATCAGCAAACTTGCTGAGGGTATGCTCAATCTCATCATTTATGTGATTGATAAAGATGTTGAAGAGCACTTGTCCCAAGATGGATCCCTGAGGGACACCACTCATCACCAGCCTCCAACTGGATATAGAGCCATTGACCACAACACTCTGGCTATGATCATACAACCAATTCTTTATCCATATAATAGTCCAGCCTTCAAATCCATATATCTCCATTTTAGTGAAAAGGATGTGGTGCAGGACTATGTCCAAGGCCTTGCAGAAGCCCAGGTAGATGACCTGTTGCCCTTCCTTTGTCCACTGATGCCATCACTCAATCAGAGAAGGCCACCAGATTAGTCAGGTATGATATGCCCTTGGTGAAGCCATGTTGACTGTCTTGGATCACCTCGTCTTGTCTGTGCCTTAACAACTCTTCCAGGAAGAGCCTGTATTTCCCAGGATCTTCCCTTCTCCCTTCTTTATAAATGGGAGTGATATTTCCACTTTTCTAGTCACTGGGGACTTAGTCTGACAGCCATGACATTTTCAAATATGATGGAGAGTGTCTTGGCAACCCTGCTTAAAGAAGGTCCAGGGCTTGAGAGGAATGAGAAGCTTGACTAGCTGTGAAGACTAAGTCAAAGAACTCATTAAGTACCTCAGCCTTCTCCATATACGAGGAAGCCAGCTTTCCATTTTCATTTATCAGAGGGGGCACACTCTCCTTTTCCTGTATCTTCTGAGCAATGTCTCTAACAAATCCCTTTTTGTTGTTTTTCGCATCCCCTGCCATGTTCAATTTAATCTATGCCTTGGCCTTGGCTTTCCAGATCCTATCCTTGCACATTTGGACAGCATCCTTATATTCTTCCCAGGTCACCAATCCTTGCTTCTACTGTTTATACTTTTCCTTTTTATTTTTCAGTCAGACCTGCAGGTCCTTGCTCGGCCATGCTAGTTTCCTGCCTCCTCCACCTGATTTCTTATTCTGGGGGATGGAGAGCTCTTGTGCTCTCAGAAAGGCTTCCTTGAAGTGCTGCCAGCTCTCTTATGTTCCTTTCTCCCTAAGGAAAGTATCCTAGGGGATCTAATCCAACAATTCTTTAAACAGCCTGAAATTCGCTCTCCTGAAGTTCAGGGTCCTGACTCTATGCCAGGCCTGCATTTCTCGAGATCAAGAACTTGACCAGGGCATGGTCACTACAGCCCAGGCTGTCTCTGATCTTAATGTCTTTAAATATCTCCTTCACACTGGTGAGCACCAGGTCCAACAGCACTTCACCTCTGGTCAGTCTGTCCAATATCTGAACCAGAAAATTGTCCTCGGTGGACTCCAGGAGTCTCCTAGACTGCTTACAACTCTCCGTGTTGTTTCCTCAGCAGATATCTGGGTGGTTGAAATCCGTCATCAGGATGATAACCTGTGTGTGCAGTGCCTCTTGCAGTTGAAGCAAGGAGGCCTTGTCAACAGTCTCCCCTCAGTCAGGTGGCCTGTAGTAGACTCCGACCACCAGCTGTCCTTCACTGTCCCATCTCTAATCTTAGCCCACAAACTCTCAGCCTGCTCCTATTTTTTAGAGGGAGCTCTTTGCAGTCTATTCACTTTGTATAGAGAGCAACTTCCCCACCCCTCCTACCTTCCTTATTCTTTCTAAAATGCTCATAGCCCTCAATCATTGTATTCCAGTTATGAGTCATCCCACCATGTTTCCATAATAACACAGTATTTTTCAAATTGCACCACAGTTTCCAATTCCTCCTGCTTATTTCTCATGCTGCCTGCATTGGCATAGGGCACTTCAGCTGCATTGCCTTCTTGGAGGAGCCTTTCCAGAAACCTCTGGGATAAATCTAAGTTTTTCCCCTGCTATTTCCTAAAGCAACACTGTTCCCTGACTCTTCTCTATCACTGACCAGTACATTCCCTTTCCACAGCAGTTCTTGTTTAAAGCCCTGGTGATGAGCCCAGACAGCTTGCTGCCTTGTATATTAATCATAAGACGCAGCAAGTGGCAGGCCCCTGCTAGCAATGTGTATCTCTAACTTAGCTATGCTATCCTGTACCTTGTTATGGGCAGGCTTGCTATGACACCCTTCTCCTTTTAAACCTTGTTTAACTCACCGGAAAACCTAGTTTAAAGCTCTGAAATGACAGTTCTCAGGTGGAACTGAGGCAAGTCTCTGCTCATCATCAGCTAATCTGGAATAAAACTGGACTGAGCAAGGATGTGACTCCTAACCATAGATGCCTAATACAATTTGATTCTCTAGTAACTTTTGCATAGAGCTGGAAAGACATGGCCTAACAATCATGAGAATGCACTACACTCGATGAGCAGCTTGATATCCTGGTACTGCTTAAAGGAGCAGCAGGTGGCATATCACAGAGCAATTCAAACAACATTGACATCTATGTCTAGGCAACTAGATCAACTCCATACAATCAATCTGTTTCAAACTGTAGATCTACACGGATTGTAGATTATGTCTACACTATTAAACATAAGAACTGCCATGAGAATTTGGTATCTAAACTCCCACTATAATAAATGGAAATCTAGGATGTAGTTTAGTAGCCTACATATAGGTATCTACCACCATTTGAAATGCCCCAGGGTATTTCTCTTGCCCTTCACCTACTTCAAAAGCATGAGTATCTTGTGAGGTCTTAAATATTCTAGCCCTATGAAGATGTCTAAGAAACCATAGGTCACACCTTGTATAGCAGCAGGTACCTATCTGTGGCAAATAGATGGATCTCTGAGGAATGTGGAGAACTAGTTGGCTGATCAAAGGTTGATCTCTTTCTTGGAGTGATCTAACAAGATCCTCTGACTCCACTCCCCAGATTTTTGGATGAAAGCCCGGTCTGTCATTGGTTTTGATGGGAATGAAACAACATGGGCTGTTTAGCAATCAATCAGGTATACCTAGGTTTAGAAAAATGTAACGTTTTTTCAGATGTTACTTCAGCTTTCACTCATATTGCAATTACAATGATTTATTTAAAACTACAACCTAAATATTTAAATATAGAACTGCTAAGGAGAGAAGTGCTGTCTACTCTTTTTTTGCGAATGTACCTCTGTGTTGCTACATATACAGATGAATGTACTGCTCATTACTCAGTAATTGAAGGATTGTTATTGAATAGATCACAGAATCACAGAATCACAGAATCGTAGGGGTTGGAAGGGACCTCCAGAGATCATCGAGTCCAACCCCCCTGCCAAAGCAGGTTCCCTACACCAGATCACACAGTTTAGTGTCCAGGCGGGTCTTGAATATCTCCAGAGAAGGAGACTTCACAACCTCCCTGGGCAGCCTGTTCCAGTGCTCCGGTCACCTCACCGTAAAGAAGTTCTTGTGCACATTGGTGCGGAACTTCCTATGCTCCAGTTTCTGGCTGTTTCCCCTTGTCCTGTCTCCACATACTGCTGAAAAGAGTCTGGCCTCGCCACTTTGCCCCCCACACCTTAGATATTTATACACCTGGATCAGGTCCCCTCTCAGTCTTCTTTTCTCAAGGCTAAACAGACCCAGTTCACTTAGCCTTTCTTCATAGGGGAGATGCTCCAGGCCCTTCACCACCTTGTGGCCCTCCGCTGGACTCCTTCCAAGAGATCCCTGTCTTTTTTGTACTGGGAAGCCCAGAACTGGACACAGTACCCCAGATGAGGCCTTACCAATCATCAGATAATCATCAGAGAATTCTCACTGATTTAGAGATTCATTTTTCAGGATTCTTTTTTTTTATAATCTGTTATTAAGGCAGGATAAAACTAATATCAGGGATAACCTGATATTAATCTAGAATCTGTAATCTAGAATCAAGGAAAGGATAATCTTTGTTACTTCAGTTTAAATATTACAGGTATAGGCCCTTTTTTAGCACAGTATTCAAAATACTGATTCCTTCTGGGTCCAAAACTTACCTTGATTTCATATGAGATAGAGGAACCTACTGAATGCATACACATAAAAACACAAAATTCAGTAGTTAATTAGTGTTGAATTGTATGTTATTTCTGACACTGTTTTGCTACTGCACATTCTTTTTCACTGCTGTTAACTCTGTGCTGCTTCTCCACAAATAAGATGGAGATTAGAATCATTGCTAAAGAAAGTACTGTTGCCAGGCTTCCATTAGCTGGGGCATATAGGCCATAGATGTGGTTTGCATATATTCCAATTAATAAATACCATGAAGAAGTTACTTCTTTTAGAAGAGGCTGTCCTTCATTCTGCATGCTGAGTTTAAAACCTCAAGGGATTAAGTGCTAGAGATGGTATAAAATAAATTAAAATTGATGCACAGTTGCAATAACACTAAAACAAAATTAGTTCAATTTGTATGATCATTTAAAAAAGAATGAGACTATGAGTTAATTAATAGGAAAACTAAGAGGGAATGAAAAATAGGGAGGCATAAATATAATTAAAAAGGAAAAAGGAAAAAAAATATATAATGAAAAAATACACATTAAATGGAACACGTAATACAGAACAAACATTCAGAGGACATTGTACTTAACATTCTGTGAATAGCCAGCCAAGGAAATTATAGCGAGTACCTAGATTTAATTGCTTTATCCTTAGGATGTCCAGGGAAAAAAATATTAAAATAAAATTGTGTGGTATCATAATGAAAATTCAGACATTAACAGTATTGAAATATTATTCACTGGGGGGGGGGGGGGGGGAAGTGTTTGTTTTCAAAACATTAAATATTCAACATGTCAAGGACTAACCTTACATATTAATAGAAATCTATTCCTTCTATTTCCTCTAAAATTGTCTTCCCAGTATTTAAGGAACACATTTAGTGTAGTAAATATTTATAAAACATAAGAAATTAGAAGTTGGAAGTTTGTGCCTGGTATAAAACCTGTCCATTGTCAACACTTAATAATCATGATTACTACCTCCATGGGAAGTGCTGTGAGATTTTTAATGACTGTGGCTGATTACATCCTGAAATAATAAATAATGAAAAGAGCAGAGTCTTTGAATTTACTGGTTATCTCTTTGAGTTAAAGAAAAAAAATAAAGGCAGAGAAAAACATACACATATTTTACTTAACAAAATTTAGCCCAACTCTGAAGAAAACATATTGGAAGAATGGAGATCTACTTTATGCGACTCTGATATGCTTTTCTACAATATGCAGTATGTAGTTTTCCACATACACTGTAATTGACTCTCTTTACACACTAACAACATACTAAGTTGTATACCACCTCTAATGACTTGCCTGTAATATTATCATAGAAAAATAAAAGAAAGTCATGCTATTAACACAGTAAAGTTACCTTTGATATCTTTTTGATTTTTCTGTTCCCCAGATAAATCTGCATGACACAGATACATATTGAAGGGTGAATAACATACAACACCAAGTGCTCTTTTTGTGGGTGAAAAAGAAACCAAACATATTTTTGAATGAAGAGGACACACCATTAATTATATTACTGACCATGAATTCACAACACAGTTTCTTTAATTTTGTTTCTAACTATAAAGAAAGCACTAGGAATATTTTAAAAGTATTTAAAAAGAGATATAATGGGAGTCTGGGGTAGGGAGAAGAAAGGAGAGAAGCTGAGACAGGCTGGGTGAGGTTTTTGAAGATCAGATTTCACCTCTGGTTATGGGGGTTGGAACTAAATATTCTTTAATGTTCCTTCCAACCCAAATCATTCTATGATTAGCCTAAAACAGTCCCAGACCAGATAAATCATAAAAGCGAGTCCAATCTTGGAAAACAAATAAACCAACCCTCATACTTAATCTGTTTTTTGTTTTGTTTTGTTCTGTTTTTGTTACAGAGATTTTGTATCTACTTAAGGTTTCTAGGAGATATTTTTTCTGAATTACTGCACTCATTTTTTTTTTTCCTGTAGTCACTGCTAAGTTGACTGTCTCTGTCCTAAATCTGTGCAACATTAAAGACAGTATTATTCTGATGCCTATGTTGATGAGGGAGTTTGGTTAGCAAGGTATGTTCAGGCTATGCCTACTAATCAGGCTGGATGGAATGTGATTATAATCATTGCTCTCATAGAGACCGCCTAAAAGAAGAACATAATTTCCAACACAATACTCTTGTTCCATAGAAAAGAATCCAAATAAAACCTTGAAAAATACCATGACATTGGAAAATATCTTTCAAGCACACAGTTCTTTCTGCTAGGTAATACTGACTGACGATGATAGAGGACTTAATACGTTGGCTTTATCAATACTGGCTTGATGGGTTATATGCCTCTACTGGGAGCCCAAATTTCCTTTTAAATGTCAGTTTTCCTAGCTGAAAAACAAAGTAACTCTTTGGAACCGTCATTCTCAGAATAACTTATACTCCACTCCTGATTTAAATGTTAAGATATATTTTCTCCACAGAACCTAAACTGTCCTTGTTTTTGTCTTAAACAGTATTTTTTGTGAGCCATTTCCCATCAGTTGTAGAACTATCTTTCATTACAAACCTTGACAATTTTTTAAAATTAGCTGAATTCCTCTTATTACAGAATTCCATTGTTTGAAGATTGGGAAATAAATGTTTTGAAACACAGATATTCAACAAATCTCAGGGACAGCTGCATGTGCTCCATGTTTGAATCTTGTAATTAAAAGAAAATCATATGGTCACTAGGATGTTCTTTTCCTATTATAGTTAAACATTTGTTCTCCTGCATGACATATGGCTAACATGTTGGTAACTGACCTAAGGATTAAATAGTCATTTATATGTACACTAGCAGTAATTACACCTTTATAACAAAACATGCTTCAGGTGCAAGATACATACATATCTGGCATTACAAAAGGCTTGCCATCTGTTGATAAACATCTTGGAATACACAGCTATGTTGAGCTGGTGATTTAAATAAAATGTATTTTATTAACAACAAAAAGATTTTTTTTTCAATTTTCATGTTTTCTTCCGAATTTATCAAAAATAACCATTTTGCTTCTTTTATAAATAACAGATATATTTAACATTTACAGAATCTGCAAAGTCTGCTAAAATTCTTTTTGATCTAGAGGTAGTCAATTTAAATAGGAAGTCTTTAGAACAAATATTCTCTTAGAAAAATAAAACAAATTTAGATTCCCAAATAGAGATTACTGCTTATTCCTTACCTGAGACATCACTACTGTCTTAGTTTCAGATGCAAACAGAAACAATGATAATGTCATATTAAGTCCATCCATAAATGTTTATGTAGCAAAATTTACAGCATCAGAAAGTCTGCCACCTTAGTCCATGGTGACTACTTTTGCTTTGATTGTTGAAAATGTGCACAAAAGTGGCTTTTGTGGAATAAATTGAGTGACTGTGTAAAGATACAAAAAATAAAAAATAAAAAAAATCCTGACTTTCTGAGGTGTGCTTGGTATGTCTCAAATCCAGTCACCCCTTCCCTTCCCTTACAGACAGGATGTGACAGACTGATGACTACTCTGCATAAGAATGGTAAACATGCAGAAGGAGTAGGAAATACAAATAATTATCTTTAACATGTTGAGCTATTTCTAAATATTAATTGCATGTTCAATGCCAGGAGCATCACCCTTATGAGGAGTAGCTGGGTCTGTTCAGCCTGGGGAAAAGAAGACTGAGGGAGGACCTGATTACTGTTCATAAATATCTAAAGGGAGATGGGAGGCAATTGTGTGAGTCCAGGCTCTTCTCAGTGGTGTGTAGTAATAGGACAAGGAGAATGGCCTAAAATTTGAACGTAGGAAGTTCCAAACAAACATGTGAAATAACTTCTTTACAGTAAGGATGACTGAGCACTGGAACAGGTTGCCCATAGAGATTGTGGAGTTTCCTACTCTGGAGATATCCAAGTTCCCTCTGAATGCCTATATGTGTGTTCTACTGTAGAGAACCTGCTTTAGCAGGGGGGTTGGACTCAACGATCTCTAAAGGTCCCCTGCAACCCCTTCAATTCAGTGATTCTGTGTCATACGTTAGACTTGAGGAGGTCTTTTCTTGTACACAACAGTGTAACAGTGTGTAGAATCCTAAAACTATCAGCATTCTTTTCCTAGATTCTCATCATCTCAGGGCTGTGAGAATAAAGGCTTGGGTATTTGTTAAGAGTATGCCATCAGTTCTTCACAGTTTGCGTAACTGTTGTCTCAGGAAATACATAGTTGTGCAGCTAAGTAGTCAAAACTTGGTCATGAATGCACTCAGATCTACAATGTAGGAAGAAGTCTCAGCTGCTGCTTTGAAAATATATCTTTTATTTCTATCTTGTCTACAGGAGTTTTTTTCATTTTGAATGATTTGATTTAATGGTAAGAGAAGTACTGAAAACAAGATCTGAATTCTGCAATAGACTGAATAACCTCCCCCTGAGAAGGGGATACATCTCTGCTGCATCTCTAAAATTAAATAGAATGAGTTTGCAAGTGGAGTGGTGACTGACAATTAGTTAGCTATTAATTATTAGCATGCTCCTGGAAATATTTTCTTTATGTTACACAGGACACTCTCTGCAACCCTTTCAAGCACAATTTGTGGGATAATAGTACCGGAGGCATTCTAAAGGGGCATATGTACAATGTGTATTAGATTTGGTACCATTTTTCAAGGTTGTAACAGTGGGAGAGCCAACATGGCTGAAGTGCTGCTGTGGATAAAGGCTCCCTAAGAAGAGAAGGACAGCATGGCAAGGAGGGAGAGTCTCACTGTATGTCAAAGAGATGTGGGAATGCATGGAGCAGCAGTGACTAGTGGTAAGTGATGAAGCAGTTGAGAGCTTGTGGTTCGAGATTAGTGAGTAGACTAAGGTGGGTGATGTGGCAGGTGTTTGCTACAGATTGCATGATTAGGAATAAGTACATTAGGCCTTCTTCGGACCATTGGAAGAAACGTCACATTTGCAGGTTCTCATCCTCGCAGGCGAATTCAGCCACGCCAATAAGTGCAGGAGGGAAAACACAGGAGGGTACAATCAGTTCAGGAGGTTTCTGAAGTACTTGAGCAAAAATTCCCAACGCACCGAGGAACTGATGAGAACAAGTGCGATGCTGGACCTAAAAACAAGAAACAACTTGTAAGGGATCTGAAGACTGAGTCTATAGTATAGATACCAGTAAAGAATATGCATATACAAACTGTAACTATGAAGTAAGTGCCTTACTATCTCTCCATTTAATGTTTTTGAATTAAAAGTTAGCAAAACAAACATGTGAAGCTACAGTAATAGAAGAAACCCAATGGCAAATTGACAGTTGAATATTTTACCATGGTGGATACCAAGACACAGAATTTAGAAGAATGCTTTTTGCTATGACTAGATATCAGCTAAATATACTTCATCCAGTCAAATCACTTGAAAAAGAACATCAGTTTCTATCTTTCTAAAATTCATATTAATTTTACCATACTGGTTCCTCCAAAACAAATAAACAGAATGAAGAGGACATTCGAGTATGAAAAGCATGCTGAGATATAAAATCACAAAATCACAGAATAGTTGAGGTTGGAAGACACATCTGGAGGCTATCATGTTCATCTCCTATGCTCACAGCAGTCAACTAGAGAGGGTTGCTAAAGATCGTGTCCAGACTGTGTGTACTCCATGAAACTCCAGGTAATCTGCTCCAGTGTTTCACCATCATTCCAATAATAAAAAAGTTTTTTCTTACGTTTAAATAAAATGTCCTGCTTTCCAGTTCTGCCACTGAATATAACTAGATACCTCAGAAAAGTCTGAATCCATCTTCACTTTGCCCTACTCCCTCAGATACTTAAACACATTGATAAGAACCTTTGGATTTGGATAAAAGTAACTAAAGTGTTGAATGACATCTGTTGCGAACAGAGCATTCGAGCCTATAATATTCTTTGCTAAAAGGAAAAAAAGTAGGAATATATTTCAATGTTTGCCTATAGGACCAAACTGACAGCAAGACGGTAAAAAAAATTTAACTTGTAAGAGAAGAATCCAGCATCAATCAAAATTGCCAGCTAGTCTTCCTCAACTTGGCAAGAATTAAAACATGAATGAAAAGTGATCCTGATCAACATATAATAAAATTGTATTTGATAGAATTATAATTTAGAGATTTTTCCCAGTTAAATATTTACTGACACTAACTGATATTTAAAATGTTTTTTTTCATCCTTCAAGTAAACTATTAGACTTTTAGAATCTCTTCCCTAGTTATCAACTGCAGTTCAGAAATCCAATGAACAATATACAGAAATGTTCTATAAAGTATGTGCTTGACCAGTATTTAATAGTTTTGAATACAAAATCAACCTAAAACTTTAATAATTAAAAAATAAAAAAATAAAAAAACCCAAACGGAAATCACATAGCCAATCATAGGTGTAAAATATGTCTTCAGGAGATCTATATATTAGAATGGAATTTCAGCGATTCTGCTGCTGTAGAATAGTGTTAACTTTCAGAGATGCATTGCCACATGGTGTGTGATAGGGAGATACTAAGGAAAGTCAAATGTAAGAGTGCGAGATTTGCAACTTTACAATTTGTTATCAAGTGGAATATGACAAGTGAAGACTCTATAAAAGATCTCAAGGACCAAAATACACTACTAAAACTGAAAAGAACTCCTTGAGAGTAGCCCTGCTGAGAAGGGCTTATGGATCCTGGTAAATGGTAAACTTACCATGAGCCAACAGCGTGTACTTGCAGCCCAAAAGGCCAGTAAAATCCTGGGCTGCTTCAGAGGGGTGGCCAGCAGGGGCAGGGAGGTGATTGTTCTTCTCTACACTGCCGTCATGAGGTCCCATCTGGAGTATTGCATCCAGATCTGGGACCTCCAAGACAGGACAGATGTGAAGCTTTTGGAGAGGGTCCAGAGGAGGGCCAGGATGATGATCAAAGGGCTGGTGCATCTTTCCTATCAAGACAGGCTGAAGGAGCTGGGCTTGTTCAGCCTGGAGAAGAGAAGGCTGAAGGGAGGACCTCATTACAAACTTTCAATATTTAAAAGGGAGATTATAAACAGAGGAGACAACATTTTTTTTACGTGGTCTGATAATGATAGGACAAGGTGGAAGGGTTTTAAGCTCAAGGAGGGGAGATTTAGATCAGATGTCAGGGGCAAGTTTTTCACTGAGGGGGTAGTGAGGTGCTGGAACACCAGAGAAGTTGTGGATATTCTGTCTGTGGAGATGTTCAAGGCCAGGATGGATGGGGCCCTGGGCAACCTAATCCAGTCCTTGGTTTAGTGATTGGCAACCCTGCCTGCAGCAGGGCATTACGAACATGATCCTTGAGATTCCTTCCAACTCAAACCATTCTATGATTATATGATCCTATGAAAAAGCTGGAAGTGTATCCTCATCTAAGTTGGCTGCTGAACCAAACTTCTGCAATCTAGAATTTGGTTGGTTGGTTTTTAATGTTGACTGCCAGTAAATTCCAGTAGAGAATGTGTGTTTCATACAAACAAGCAAGCAAACAAAAACAACCAGAAAGCAGTAGTTGAGAGAGATGAACACTAAAGTCCCTAGATTATTAATGATGGGTTGCTGAGGACCACCATTGCAATCAGGCCTTGTTCAGCCTATTCCAGGACTCTCCCACTCTGCTCAAGGTCCAGAACCCCATTTCACCCCTTGGAGCCATTATCCCTAGTGAGACCTCAACAAGTCCAGTCCCCAGTAGCCTACAGCCTAGCCCTTGCTCAGAGGTGGGCTTTGCTGAATTGAGCACATCTGCAGGCTCAGCTACCTGCCCAGTCTTGACCAGTCTCTGTCCCCAGGGAGCCACCTGATGCCTAGGACTGAGGCTGTCCTCCAGTCCCTGGCTGCACTGTTCCTGACTGGTGTGGTGGAATGGATCCTGCATGTCAGTCTCTGCTCTTATGGTCCCAATGGGAGCCCCATGCTTCAGGCTACAGGGAGCCACCAGTCCTTGTGACATTCTGAAACTTCAGTGAAATACATATTTTTGTATAGGAGCTCAGAAAAAAGTCCCCCATTTCCCTTTACGTCCTTTCACAAACTGTTTTATGATGGAGTTGCTGGCCCTTGGGGTGGACCTAGTAAGAAATCTCATTTGCTTGGAGAATCTCCCAGTTCATTGGATTCTATTATCTTCAGGTATTTCGAACACTAGATATGACCAAGAAAATTACACTGCTATGTTTAAGATTTATACCAAACCATGTGCTCAGTAAAATTGTATATTACCTTGCCTAAAACTTAAAAGTTAAATGAAAATAAATAAATAATAAATAAATAAGTTCTTCTGTAGTTAAATCTCTTAAGAAGCAATTCTGAAGAGTGGAGAAGTTCAAACACTGTTTTGAAGAGCCAGAGGAAGAGTTATAGATGTTTTAGACATCTTTGTTCCTTGATGTGGTGAACAATAAATACAAGAAATATTTAATAAAACAGATTAGGAAATTATTCTCTTGTTCCAAAAATGCTTTCTATGATTCATGGTCTTCCATTATACTAGATAGAGTACTAATATCTGATATTTGTGTGTGTATTCACACTGGTGTAAACAAAATAGAAAAGAGAAATTAGGATCTTTTTCTGGTGGTAGTAATCTACAGCATGTCTTTCAAATAAATATGTAGAGCATATTCTTTTTATATGGCAACGGCAGGATCCACTTTTTATATCACAGCTAATTAATCAGGATACTTACCTGAATGAGTAAGACACATCCCACAAGAATAGATTATTTAATGAAACACATGTCGACAGTTTATGGGCTGGTTCGGCCCGGTTCCGTGACTAGTGGGGCGGAGGGATTTCGCAAAATCCGTGCCTCCAGAAAAGGGAAACAGGGGACCCCAAAATAATTACAAACAGTGGAAACAATCTAAGGAGAAACAAACTAATTTACTAAATATGGTATCGGAATGCAAGATAACACACTATAATACAATATAATTAGAATTGAAGCTAATAAATCAAATATAATGAGAGAGAAAGATTGTCCGAAAGCTGGTTAGGCCTCACCATAATGCTGAGGTGAGATGTGCGTCTGGCCGAGCAGCAGGGAGAGAGACTGACGAAGAAGAGCCCGGTCAGATGACCTACCAAGGCCTTATATCTGTTCCCCCTGAGCAGAAATGGTAACAGCACAGTGAACAGGCTTCTGGGGAACGTAGTTCTTCTTCTCTTCTGGGACAGGTACCTGGAACGCTTTAACTCCCAGTGCACTACATGATGTTATGATGTCAAATACCGATAATCAAAAAATCATAAAACCATGACAACACAATAAAAATGTTTTAACTATTGATAGAGAGTACAGGAAAAAAGAGGTACCCACTGCAGAATACCCAATTATAATATAATAAATAAACTAAAAAGAAATTTAAAAAAAAAAAAACATTAAATGAATTTGGATACAATTCTCTTGAATCTTGAGTGCATAATATCTAAATATCATCTAATAGAGAAAGTAGAGCTCAAAGAAGCAAGTGGTTGGTCATTATGACAGTTTCTGTTTCTTTTCCAAATAACAAATCTAAACATTTGAAAAAATGTTCTTCAAGAACTGCTGCAGCATGGTCTCCCCTGCATGCGCTGCAGTTCTGTCATAGAGTCTGCTCCTGCACAGGCTCTTCATATGCTGCAAATTCCTTCAGGCCACATCCAGCATGATATCCCACATGTTGCAGAGGAACTTCTGCTCTAGTGCCTGGAGCACTTCCTCTCCTCCTCCTTCACTAATCTTAGTGTCTATAGGATTGCTTCTCTACATTTTCTTGCTGTTCTCTCCCAGTTGCTGCTGCACAGTGTTTTCTTCCTTTTCTGAAGTATGCTCTCATCAGTGTCACTCATTGACTCAGCTTTTGTTAGTGGTGGGTCTTGTTTTTGCTGGAGCTGGCTCTTATCTAATATGTGTTGGCTTCCAGACTCTTCTTACAGAGGACACCCTTGTCACCCCCACTACCAAATTATTGACATATAAGCCTAATACACAAATTAAGCAAAACAAATCATGTGACTAGCCAGGTACTATCTGCTTTGGTGAGAGAATAAGGATGCTGATATCTCTCCTCCCCTCCCTTCTCATCTTCTTTCTTACTCTATTTTGTTGTAAGGATCATTAAATAAATGATTTTTTTTTTCCTTCAGTGGTCTTGGGTGCTTTATTTTTTTTATTTTTATTTTTTAAATTATTATTATTATCAGTTATGTATAAGCTTGTATACCACAGTAAATACGAGTTTGCCAGTACTAGTAAAATACCACAGCCTTTATTTGTGTGTGACAGCACAGCATTTTGGGCTGGTCTCAGTTTACTGTGATTCTGAGCTCATTTTAGTTTGTTTTGTCTTGAGTCTGTCAACTAAGGCTACGGACAGGGACAGCATCTATTGTGCAGCCTGCAAATATCAGTGGGGCATCAATGAGAAAGAATTAGAATGTGCTGAGAATATGCATTCAAATAAACTAAGAAGACACAAGTCTGACGGGAAGAAGGAAAAACTCCCTCAATCTGACAATCATACTTTTGGCAAATATCTCAATGATGATTTACTGTGACTCTCACTCCAACTTTTTAGAAAATCTGATGATTTTTGTCATAGAGGAATATTAGAAGAATGAGCATAATACCAGAGAAAAAGGAGTAGATGATAGAATTTTTCCTTGTATAACAATTTTAAGGATATTATTCATGAGGCATTTCTTTATGGAATTGAACTACAAGTATGAGCTTTAATGACACTGGTCTAATAGGAACTGTTTGTTCTACTTCATATAGATTGTTAAAATATTAATTGGAGTAACAATTAATTGTTGTCTTCATATAAGCAGAGTATGCTATAAGAAGACTTAGAATATGATGAATGTTTTAAGGAGTGGTGGTTAATCCTTAATCAGAGGCATTATTTCATATGGATATGACAGAGAATTACAGTATAGTGACTGAAATCTGACAGAGCTGGGCAATGTGACACCATGTTAGAGTGGTTTTCTTAAGAAATGAGAAGGCTGCAGGGTGACCTCATTGCAGGCTTCCAGTACCTAAAGGGAGCATACAAACAGGAAGGGAGTCAACTCCTTACAAGGGTAGGTAATGGAAGGACAAGGGGAAATGGTTTTAAGTTGAAGGAGGGAAGATTTAGGTTGGATATGAGGGGAAAGTACTTTACCAACAGGGTGGTGTGGTGCTGGAACAGGCTGCCCAGAGAGGTTGTGGATGCCCCATCCCTGGAGGTGTTCAAGGCCAGGATGGATGGGGCCCTGGGCAGCCTGGTCTAAGATACGGAGGCTGGCGGCCCTGCATGAGGCAGGAGGGTTGGAGCTTGATGATCCTTGAGGTCCCTTCCAACACAAGCCATCCTATGATTCCATGATACTTGCTTTGTACTAGGTGTTTCTAGTCCTTCTACAATATTACATCAAAAGATACAGTGATTGCTGTTTCCCATCTTATTGCTCTCTGCTTATTTCACGTGTTGTCACCATAGATAATAGATTACTTGTACTACTAGTTGCATGGTTTGATATCAGTGCCAAAGAAAATTCACAAAATTTTGCTGACAGAGAAAATACTTTTTATAGATTGTTTGTATTGGAGTATAGTGTGGGAGGAAGATGATGTGCTACAAATGTGGTGTGCATAAGCTGAGTGATTTGTTATCAGAAATCCAAAGACAACTTGAAATCTTGTGCAGAATCTCATGAGGAGGTGGCGAAGCCCATGACAAACTTCTACCTCCTGATCCTGTTAGGAATAGAGTTCACAAAGGTGCAAGATTTTTTGAATACTCTGTAGACAGTTTTTCGCTTGTATTGGAGAGTCTAAATAAGTGAGGTGCTCTGTTGCTGACATCTAGTGCTTACAAATCAGAAAAAAAAATTGTTATGATGGGAAGGCTGGTAAAGAATTTGCTGTAACCATAGTACAACAGAAGCTAAGCTCCAGAAAGTGCTGAGGAAAGCAAAGGGAAGAATAAAACACTCAGACCTAGAGAAAGTTGTCTTCAGCCTTCTCAGGGAACTGGTAGGCTGGATCCCATGATATACTGCCCCAAAAGGCTCCAGGATATCTGGCTGATCTTCTAAGACAACCTCCTGAATGTATCAGAATGTTCCATCGAATATACATATAATTAAGTAGGAAATAACAGGAAGCCATCCTAACTGAGTTAAATGCCAAAAGGAAGCATGTAGAAGGGGAAAAAAAAAAAAGATACTAAGAGAAATATAGACAAAATACTCAGAATACTCAGAAATGCAGAGATAGATAGAATTAGAAAAGACAAAGCTCACCTGAAATTACTATTAGCATGGGATGTGAAAGACAACAATAAAGGATAAAGGCTTCTATAGACACATAGCAGCAAAATGAGATCAGGGAAATTGAGTAATGACACAAAGAAAGGCTGGAGTAATCAATCTTTTCTTAACATTCGTCTTTACTAGTGAAAGCTGCTAGCATATCTCTCAGATTTACAAGCCAGATAAGAGAATTCAGACAGAATTCTTACTTACTATAGAGGATATTCAAAGTGGGGACCTCTAAAAACATATAGGACATACACAGTTCAACAAAGCAAGGTTGGATGCATCTGAAAGTGCTATTACAGAATCACAGAATGGCCTGGGTTGGAAGGGACCTCAAGGATCATGAATCTCCAACCCCTTCCCCCTGCCACAGGCAGGGCCACCAACATCCACATTTAATACTAGACCAGCCTGCCCAGGGCCCCATCCAACCTGGCCTTGAACACCTCCAGGGACGGGGCATCCACAACCTCTCTGGGCAGCCTGTTCCAGCACCTCACCACTCTCATAGTAAAGAACTTCCCCCTGATATCCAACCTAAATCTTCCTTCCTTCAATTCAGCAAATTTAATCCCTGAAGTCAACTTTGTCTCAGGTTTTAATTTGCAATTATATGCACAATGTCTGGTTAAAAGGTTTAACAGTGAGTCCTGTTTTTCCCTACCTTCCTTCAAAATGCATAGTTTCCTCTAAAATGAGATTTCTTTAGCAGAAATCTCAACTCATCAGGATGTATATCACACTAGTGCCATCACTATTTTTTTCATCAGACCAGCTATGCCATATACATTGCATTTCACAGAATCATAGAATGGATTGTGTTGGAAGGGACCTTTAAGATCCTCTAGTTCCAAACCCTTTTTTTTTTTTTTTTGCCAACCACTATGTGAGACAATAGATCAGATTGCCCAGGGTGCCATTTAACCTGGTGTTAAACTTCCAGGGATGGGGCATCCACAGCTTCTTTGGTTAACATGCTCCAGAGCCTCATCACCCTCTGAGTAAAAACTTTCCCTGAAATCTAATCTAAATCCCTTCTTTTAGTTTCTCCCTTGTCCTATCACTATCAGTCCATGTAAAAAAATTGCTGTCTTTCCTGTTCAAAAGCTCCCTTTAAGTATCAGAAAGCCATAACGAGGTCTCCCTGGAGCCTTCTCTTTTCCAAGCTGAACAAGCCCAACTACCTTCAGCCTGTCTTCAAAAGAGAGCTAGCTGCTCCAGTTCTCTGATCGTCCTTATGGTCCTCATCTGGACCTGTTCCAACAACTCTACAACTTTCTTGCACAGAGGGCCTCAGGCCTGAAAGCAGTTCTCCAGATGGGGCCTCACCAGAGCAAAGCAGAGGTGGCAAATAACCTCTTTCACCCTGCTGGTAACCCCTTACCTGATGCAGGTCAGGATTCCATTGGCCTTCCAGGCTGCATGCGCATACTGCTGGCTCATGTTGTTTTTCACTAACCAGAACCCCTAAGTCCTTCTCTGCAGGGCTACTCTCAAGGAATTTTGTGGCAAGAGAGCTGTGGGCTCCCCTGTCAGTGTGGCAAGAGAGGAGAGAGGCGCGGACTCGCTTGATCGTGCAGAATAAAGAACTAAGAACCACCTTTATTGTAGGCGCTTACAACCTTTTATACCCGCACAACAACTTGGTCACATGTAGGAGCCAGGCTCCTTGTGTGTTTACGTCTGGCTCAAGTTACTGCTAAACTTGTTTACTCATTAGCAAGATAATGACTTCCTTTGTCCCACATCTCCTCCTTCTCTATTAATAAAATCTCCTCCTTCTTTATTAATAAAAAAAAAAAAAAGTGTGTGGTTCAGCAAAATTCCTATAAGCAGCTAAACTAAAATTATCACAGTGAGCTAACAATTGTTTCTTTAAAGTATAAACAATAGTCCATTTCAACCGATCCCAACAATTCCAATTTTTCTGGTTCCTTGGTGACACAGCTTGACAAGCAAAGTGTGTCTTGTCCCGTCTCGTTGGCGAGGGTGACCCAAACCACAGATGAAAGTGCTGTGATCATGTTACAGCAAATAATGAGTCAGATGGGTGGACCCATTGTGCTTGTATCCATCTCTGACTTGTTCCTGTTAAGACACAAGCACAACCTAGGCCCCACGTTATCGCTGTCCTGACTCCTTACTCACATTCCTATACAATGGTTAACTCTTAGTTTGTCCTCTCCTAACTCAGTCCAACGATTTAGAAAATTAAGAACATAGCATGCTTTAGCTATTCTTTCCTTTCCTGAGGGGTCATACCTGCACTCCCCCCCCCCAACCTTTTATTTTTTTTTTTTTTTTTTTTTTTTTTTAAATAAGGAAATCTATTATTATTTTTTTTTAAATCACTGAAATTACATATTCAGAACCAGAATTATGAAAGCCAGGCAGATGCAGATAAGATATACAGCTGTAAATATACACATCACATTCTTAAATGCCAGAAGATATTCGGCTACTCCAGTTGGATTACACAACCAAATATGAGAAAGCTTCCTACACTGCCTATCTACTGCACATGAACACACATCATTTTATAGCAAAGACTGTTTTCTAATTTAGAATGCAGTCATAGCACAACTTTCAAACATACTTTCAATGTTGTTAGGCCTATCTTAGAATTCTCTGGACCACTGAACAACTGCTACAACAGCTAAAAGGTTCAGAAAAATACACTGCAACAATGCCAATAGCTGGAATGAGTGCAAGTTCAAACACAAGCATACGTCTCAGCGGCAGCTTTCCGCAGCTCCTGCTCCCACACGCTGATGACCACCAAGTCTGGAGGTCTGATCCTCCTCCTATTGCGGTGGTGAATGAGCCACAGGCTCAGGGTCTGCAAGCTTTGCTTCGAGTTGCTGAGCTCCGAAAGCTTCCACTCCAGTGCCTTTTGTTGTGCAAATTCCTTAGTAGTGGGATTCTTTAGAGCATGCAGCACCTTCTCGCAGTCATTCGCAGTCACCGTTTGTGTTTTCAATCACTAGCTGTTGAAATACAAGAGCTCTCGCCTGCTCATTGTCAGCCTGTTTTTTCAGTGAGTTCTTAAGCCTATCCAGAAATGTCATATACAGTTCTTGGGGCTGTTGTTTAATACTAACAAAAAACTGCCTTTGCTTTCCAGTCTCACGTACAGCTCGGAGGGCACGCATTGCCAAATGCTTAACTTGCTGTAATCCCTCTGCAGGAATTCGTGCCTGTTGAGCTGGGGTGGAGAAATACCCCTCCCCCATCTAAGCATTCACATCTACAGCCCGGAGGGGATTTCTCCACGGCAGTGACAAGTTTTCAGTTGCCTGACTCTGTGCCGACCCCCTCCATTTTGATTCCCACACAGTGTATTGCGTATCAGTCATAATGAGACGACACATCATTTTAAAGTCACGTGGTGTAAGAACAGCACTGTCACATATGGACTAAATCAAATTAACAGTATACGGGGCGTCGATGCCGTGGTCTGAGACCGTACGCCGTAAATCTCCCGGGACACTATATGACAAGGCCTCCCACCATGGTTCTTGGTCTGGGGCCACTATTACAGGGAAAGCCCTCAACATATCTGCGTTTCCAGCTTTCCTAGCCTCCCTCCGAATACGCGCCCACATATCATGTGGATCGGGGAGAAACAGATCCGGCTCTTCCTTAAGATCTATTGGGCCAGGATCAAAAGGGTCGTCAGGACCTTTGGGAGAGGAGGTGGTGAGGACCCACCACGGTGGTGATAGTGGAGGAGCTGATGGTACAGCAGGTGAGCCAGATGAGAAGCCAGCGGCTCCTTCATCCTCAGATGAATCGGAGGCAGTCAATGATGAGCCTGTATGACGTTTTAAAGCTTCAAAAATTTATCTCCAGGTTTCAAGCAACCGGGATGCCATCTTATCACCTTTCGTGAATCCGTTCCACAATTTTGCCCCGATCCCATCCCAATTTTCCAGATCATAAACTGTCTGATTTGTCAGTGAAGGATTGTTCTCAGCAGCCCATACGAGCATTTGTTGCAGGTCAGCAGAAGACACTGCCTTCCCCCATCGCTTAAGAATAGATTCAAAAGTACTGATGACCCTTTTCGGTTCAGAGGTCATTTTGTTCCTCATGGTATGCAATTGCTTACCTTCGGCCAGCGAGAGGCAATCGGAGCAGCTGGGGACAGTAAGACTTCTTTCAGTCTTGTGCTTCTTTCAGCAGGATAGGGCCTCTTCCAGCCCTTTTCTCTACAGGACTTCTTTCAGCCCTTTTCTCTACAGGACTTCTTTCAGCCCTTTTTCGCTAGAGCTTCTTTCAGCTCTCTCTTTCACTAGAGCTTCTTTCAGCTCCTCTCCCTGGAGCTTCTTTCAGCTCTCTATAGAGCTTCTTTCAGCTCTCTTCAGATAGGGCCTCTCTGCCCAGCGCTTCTCTCAGCCCTGCGCTTTTCTCAGCCCGCTCGTGACCGGTCTACCTTTCATGTCCCTCTTCAGGCTTCAACTGTGGCAAGAGAGCTGCGGGCTCCCTTGCTGGTGCAGCTAGAGAGGCGCAGACTTGCTTGATCGTGCAGAACAAAGAACTAAGAACCACCTTTATTGTAGGCGCTTACAACCTTTTATACCCGCACAACAACAACTTGGTCACATGTAGGAGCCAGGCGCCTTGTGTGTTTACGTCTGGCTCAAGTTACTGCTAAACTTGTTTACTCATTAGCAAGGTAATGACTTTCTTTGTCCCACAGAATTTTTCTTCCAGTCTGTATACATATCTGGAATTGCCCTGACATAAGTGCAACGCCTTGCACTTAACCTTGTTCAACCTCATTAGGTTAATGTGGACCCACTTTTCATTTTGTCAGAGTCCCTTTGGATGGTTTCCTTTCCTTCTGTTATACTGACTGCACCTTTCAAAGTAACCTTACAGTCAAACTGATGGTTTTGCAAACTACGGTTTGCATAAGCAGTCTATAGATAGAAAAGTGGGAAACTGGATGGACTACCAAATTTTAAGTTTTAATGTTTTAAAATCTAATAGCCAGACAGTTGTGAGTGGTGTTCTTCTGTGATCAATACCGTTTAATATCTACATTAACAACCTGAGTGATGAGGAATAATTGGGTGGTGACTACTGATGTACAACAGGCCACTTTTATTCGTCTTATTTTCTCTTACCTTCCTCTTTCTTTCTGAATCCCTGCTTTTCCCCACCTTTGCTCCTTCTCCCACACTATGTAGCAATTTTTAGGTAGTGGCAATGTCTCCCCCTCCAATATCTGTAGCATTTATACTCCTCTAGATTCACTTTTCTCATCAGTAACAAATCATGGGCTGGCCCTCTTCAAAGGAGTGACTGGAATTTCTTGATAGCCCAAAATTCTGTAGAATTTTGGTCTTCATTGATGTCTGCATTAACACTTGCTTATCAGATTGATATGCCTGTGTGATTTATCTTTCCCTGTAAATTTTCATTTTGAAATGTTGTTTGATCTAATAACCTTAATGAATCAAATACTCTCAAGTCCCATACACTGGCCAGGGACCTGCTAGGGAACAACTTCTTAGAAAATGACTCAGTGATCATGGTGAACAACAGACTGAATATGAGTCAATCAGGTGAAGTGCCTGGTGACAGAAAAAAAGGAAACATCATTCCCATTTTTATAAAGGGTAAAAAAGAAGACTCTGGGAACTACCAACCTGTCAGTCTCACTTCTGTGCGTGGGAAGATCATGGAACTGGTCCTCCTGGAAGCTATGCTAAGGCACATGGAAGGCAGGGAGCTGATACGGGAGAACCAGCGTGGTTTCACCAAGGACAAATCCTGTTTGATCAACCTAGTGGCCTTTTATGACAGTGTCACTGCATCAGCGGACAAGGGAAGAGCCACTTCCCATGATATCATCTAAATGTCAGTAAGGCCTTTGACACAGTATCCCACAACATCCTTCTCTACAAACTTGAAACATGTGGATTTGATGGGTGGAATGTTGGATGGACAAAGAACTGGCTGCAGGATTGAGTCTAGAGGGTGGTTGTCAATGGCTCAATGTCTAGATGGAGATCGGTGATGAGTGGTGTCCTCCAGGGGTCAGTGTTGGGGATGATTTTCTTTAATATCTTCATCAATGACATCAACAGGGGGGTTGAGTGCACTCCCAGCAAGTTCGCTGATGACACCAAGCTGTGGGGTGTGGTCAACACACCAGAGGGATGGGATGCCATTCAGAAGGACCTAGACAGGCTTGAGCAGTGGGCCCAAGTGAACCTCATGAGGTTAGACAAATCCAAATGCAAGATCTTACACCTGGGTTGAGGCAACACCCATTACCAATATAAACTGGGGGATGAAAGTATTGAGAGCAGCCCTGCCAAAAAAGACCTGGGGGTACTGCTGGATGGCAAGCTGGATATGAGCCAGCAATGAGCCTTTGCAGCCCAGAAAGCCAACTGTATCCTGGGCTGCATTAAAAGATGCGTGACCAGCTGGTTGAGGGAGGTGATCCTATCCCTCTACTGTGTGCTGGTAAGACCTCACCTGGGGTACTGTGTCCAGATGTGGAGTCCTTAGCACAGGAGAGACATAGAGCTGTTGGAGCCTGTCCAGAGGTGGGCCACAAAAACGATCCATGGAATGGAACACCCCTCCTATGAGGATAGGCTGAGAGAGGCGGGGCTGCTCAGCCTGGAGGCTGTGAGGTGACTTGATAGTGGCCTTTCAGTATCTAAAAGGGAGCTACAGGAAAGAAGGGGACAGACACTTTAGCAGGGTCTGTGGCAACAGAACAAGGAAAATGGCTTCAAGCTCAGGGAGGGTAGATTTAGGTTAGATATAAAGAAAAAAAAATTACAGTAAGGGTGGTGAGGCACTGGAACAGGTTACCTAGTGTTGTGGCTGATGGCCCATCCCCGGAGACTTTCAAGGCAAGGCTGGATAAGGCCCTGGACAACGTGATCTAGCTGTGGTGTCTCTGTTCATTGCAGGCCAGCTGAACTAGAGACCTTCAGAGGTCTCTTCCAGCTCTAAGGATTCTATGATTCCATGAGTCAACAGTACAACTTTGTGACACTGTGGTTTGCCAGACATATGCTGGTCTAAATGAGGAGGGTAGCCTGCAGGTCAAGAGTAGAGATTCTTCCCTTCTATGCCACACCTGTGTGACCATACTTATCATGTTATTTCAGGTTCTGGGCTTGCCAATACAAGAAAGATATTGGTATGCTAGGTACATAGTCCAGAATAGTCTTAGAGATGGTCAGGGGCTTGGGCATAGAGGGGTCAGTTCCATGATCTCTACTAAGAGAGCAGGATTTATTCAGTAAGTGAAGGAAAACTGAAGGTAGATGTTGTTGTCTTTGAGGACCCAATAGAAGGTCATAGGGAAAGTGGCCTAGCAGAGGTCTGCAGTGCAAGGACAAGAGACCAAGGTTATATGTTGCACTATGAGAAAGATTACTACTAGATATCAGTGAAAAAATTTCCACAGGTATTATTTAAGCACTGGAACAGATTGCTTAGGGTCAGCTGAACAAGGCACTTAAAAGTGTGATTTAACTTTGAAGTTAGCCATCCTTTGTGAAGGGGAATAAACTAGATGACCTATAGGGTCCTTTCCAACTTAAGCTATTCTGTAACTCTCATTTAAAGATCAGGACTGGCCCAGAGCAAACTGTTTTAATGAAAGAAGAGAGACATTCACTTTCATTTCTAAGATTTCAAATGTAAAGTTTGAATCCAGGTGGAAAACTGTATTCTGATTTATTTATTATTATTATTATTATTTTCAGGAGTTCTGCACAATTTATATAAGCCTGTTATTCTTACAAAGGAATGCTCTATTGATCATTTAAGAAATTTTCCTTAGTTTTACAAGATTTAAGTTTGATTTCAAGTGACTGAATAATAATAAAACATTCCTCATGCAACTATATGTAAACCTATAAACTAGTCTTAGAAACCATAACAAGTGCACAAGCCACCTAATGTGCCCTTTCCTGAATCCAAAATATAAAGTATTCCATCTGAGTTCATGCCTTGCACTGAAGAAAGTGACAGCTAGCACTGCAGAGCTCACAGGAGGTACAAGTATTTTTTCAGTGAGTACTAGTGACCTTGAAGCCTTTCTGGCCTGCAGTGATGATGTAAAAATTTTCAACCATGAGACTGAATGCAACCCACACATTTCAAAATCTGCTTTTGAAAAAAAAAAAAAAAAAAAAAAAAAAAAAGTATATCAGATGTCCAGTTTATTTCTGTTTCTTGAACTTTGCTCTACCAAATGCTTCTTGCTTCAAAATATATTACTCAGATTTTTTCCAAGTGACCCACAGCAGGAGTGCTCAGCCTGTGACCCCAGATCTATATATATAGCTTGTGGTCAGTTCAAATGAGGCTTCTTTAGCTGTGCTGCAGCACATGGCTTGAAGCAAGGAAGCATAGAAGCTGTTACGGAATTGTCTCAACAGAAATCCAGCAGATTGAGAACACATCTGATGTTAGCCTTCAATGGTCTTCCAGGACTTCAGTATATCCTAGTCCAAAGTGAAAACAGTTTGGAGCCCTTGGGATGTCATTATTAACTCCCCTGGACAAAGCATTTCTTGAGCTCCTCTATTAGGCCTCAGAGATATATCATACAACACAGAGTCATGTAAATTTCTGAAATATATTTCAAAAGGCTAATAAAGCTGGCCACCCACCACTAGGAAGTTTACTGCTGGATACTGTGACAAAAGCCATCACAGAGTCACTAAGGTTGGAAAAGATCTTTAAGAACACCAAACCCAATCATCAACCCATCATGACATCATTAAATGTTATGCAACATTTTCCTATGACTACACAGGCTTGGAAAATAATTATAACACTGTTTTCATGTTTCAGACATCAGCACATATTTGCCCTCCTCTTTCATTTTCTTTTTTTTGTTACTGAATTTCCTACCTTTGTATCAAAGAATGCATATATTTAAGGTTTGGAAAAGATGTACAAGGAAATAACTTCTCATTTCTGATTGGGGCAGTTTTTCACATTACTCTAACAGGTGTTTTCTTCTAAGACCTGAGTGAACGATATTTTTCATAAGTATACACAGTCACCAGGTATCATGCTCTAGTTCTCGTAGTACCCAATTACCAAGCTGAAACATCTAAGCACAGTTTGAGATAACAAGATAAACAAGAAAAAAATAAAAGAATCAAATGAGGCTTTTACTGGGGTATATAACTGAAAAAGAAAAAAAAAATCTACAATTATTCATTCCAGTAACATGAGCTGCAAAACATATGGTATATTGTTGTAATAGGCGAAGGCGGGGATTCGCGATGTGACGGGATAGGATAACCCCTCCCCTCCCCCCTTTGGGGGCGTACACACGGTAGAGGCTTAGTATATAAGGTGTTGCACCACGTGAATAAACGGACCACTTTCTTACACCATATTGGTGCATGCTTGCGTGGTCCGGGCCGCAAACTGCAGGTGCATGGGAATCCACGGGAAGTTCAACAAGTGGTGCCCG
>JACDJE010000708.1:61361-185852 GCA_016647715.1 Pavo muticus
TTTTTTTTTGACAAATAATTTTACTATTATATTTGATTTTATCTAAAATATTCAATTCAGTTTAAAATTATCACGTGGAACTCAAGGCTTGAATCTGAGAACAATGTTTCTGATTTTCACAATGGAAGTGTCTTAAAAGTATATGTGTATAATGTATAACTTTTATGGGCTAATTCTTTAGAATGTACACTTATAGTAACTAAGATACTGCATGAGTGTTTTCTTCAGCTGCAAAGATCAGTATAAAGTACACTCTGTGCACTCTGCTAGGATAGAAGACAAGAGATAATTGGAACTAGAGATGGCATTTTTGATGCCTGGGATATTTTCAAAAAGTCAACCGAAACAATTATAATGGAGTTATAGAAAACTTACTTACCATAAATTTGTTTAAACAGTTATGAGGTTTAGAATCCCTTTAGGCCTTTCATTAGTGGAAAACTACTCAGAATAACAAAATCAATTTTTCTTATTTTAATCAAAATGGGGACAAAAGACTAACCAAATCTTCTGTGGAAGGTGGAAACTCATCACTGAAGTATTAGAAGTGAACCCTCAGCCCAAACTGCTGCAGTACTCCCCAGGTAATTGTGTCACAATAGTTACGCCTCATTTTTCATATAACTTCCAGTATTAAGTCAACCCTGAAGGTCTGATATATCAATGATATGAGGTGATCTAAACATTCTATATCTTTTCAGTTAGTAAATCAGAATATGTTCCCAGAAATAAGCACTATAGTTAGATAGATAGATTGATTGATTTCAGGAATGACATATATGACTTATTTCCTGAACTTCTGGCCCAGTGCTTCTACATAATGTACTGAAATGTAGGGATTCACTTCCTTTATCTCTTTTTATTTCTATTCACGTCAGTTTGGTTATAAATTTATAAATAAAACAAATTCACTTATTCAACAATATTTTAAAGAAAAAAATCATATTAACAATATCTGAATAACTGTATCATTTTATCATATTGTAATGACCATAGAGACAATAAGTATACTTCAACTGTGCTGTTATAAGTGCTTTACTTAGTCTGAATGAAAAAGGTCATGCTGCCTTTAAAATCTTTCACCTTGGCATCCTTTTGTGAAAACACTCAATGAGTAAAATTGCTTTGAAGGCAGGTTTCCTAATCAGATTTTTATAAAGAGATATCCTTCATTGCTAATCTTAGCAGGGCAGTAGAATGCCAATTGGTAATTGAAGTACCTCTGAAGAAAAATGAAATATCAATCACACTTGTCATTAAAAAAAAAAGAAGTTAAAAGGTATACAAATGAATCTTGTTTTGTTTTGAGCCAAGGACTTTTTAAAAGAGAAATACTGATTTATGCAACCATCAGGTTTGAATGCATACAATACAACTTCCTCAGATTGAATTCTATTGATTTTCTATAACAATGTCAAGCATTCAGTGCATCACAGCAGTGGCAAGACTGCAATAAATAATCCCTTCAGAAACAAAGTGATTCTTCTCTTCTTAAATACATGGGTGAACACCTTGTTCTCCTACTCCTTTACTGTACTGTATCTTAAACTGTACGATTTTAGAACTTCCTAACACCCTGACTTCATTTTCATTTAGGAAAACATGCTTTGTTTTTCTTATGACCTTCTTTATGCTCTTGCCTCTGGGACAAACTGTTAGAACAGTATACCATTCTGTTAAGAAATCTGAAGAGATGTAAAGAACAAAAGAAATGCCAGAAAATTCATCTCTGAATAGTTAACAGTAATATGCAATAGTGGCAGAAACCAAGCAGCACAACAACAAATTTAAAATACTATATTTCACATACAAGATCCATATTTGAAAGGCGTAGCAGATTTGTAACACATACTGAGTACACAAAATAATATTTCTAATGAGATCTTCAGTGTTTCAGATCCCATTGTCAGTCATAATCACTTTTCTAATATTGTTAGTTCTGGTTATTTGAGATTAATATTTATAGGCCAGGACTGTCATTTTTAAATCTGAGTTTGATGGTCTTAGCATTCCACACCAAATTTATTACTTGCTTTGCTATTGATTTGTTAGTCATTTACTATTCTTTTTCATACATATGATTTAAAGTTGGTAAATAATTTAAATTGCACTAGGATATTCATTTCAGGCACCTTCAAATTCTATTTTGAAATACTTACCATGAACATAGCACTGCACTGTTTCTTATAAGAAATGACATACACTTTTCAGCTAATGTCTCTATACAAAAATCTACTGCAATCCCCAAAGTGTATGCAACCTGATTTATTTGAAATACGTAATGCATGCTTTACAAGTGATACTAAATATAATAAAAGGCCTACTATTTTACAAGAAATAAGAAATAAAAAGAAGAATACAGGATTATCTTCTCAATCTTGTTTAATTCAAGAATAAGAAAATAAGAAAAACTGTCTTTATGTTTGTTTTGTGAGATTCCCTTTGTATCAAGGAGTACCAATGTCTATTCAGCAGTTTCAAAAGTGCAGGTAGGCCTTTTATTTTAATTGTCTAAATTTGGTCAATAGTGATACTTGTTTGTAAACACAATGGGTTGAAATTTTTATCTGATATTGAATTTGTGCAATGGGACTGAGTATTTCTTCCGGTTTTGAACTTTTGTTTCATTTTAACAGTTCCAGACAAGAAAGCCATATTTGAAGGATATCATGAGTGAAAGAGTAGTACAGGAATGATTACTTTCTTATTAACCCTAACTTCTTTAAACATCTTGCTTCTGAAATTTTACGGAGCTCAATCTCTCTTTGTACAGAGTAAAGAATAAAAGACATCTTCTGTGGATTATTTGAGCACAAATATATATTGGGTATTTTGATTCATCTTGTACAACACCTGTTACCATTATGAAGAGAGTCTATGACAACCACACTCCTTCATGTCTGAAGTTTGATAGTTTGAACCCTGTCCTTCTGCTATTTTTCTCTGACTTAGGGTGGTTTAGAGTAGAAAACGAAGATGCTTACTAAGCTGAAATATCTGAAACTACTTGAAGTGTCATGTAGGTGACCACAAACATCACCGAATATACAAATTCATCCTTATAATAAAGCAAAATGTAAAACGAAATGGCGCTGTGTATGGTGAAAAGAATTAGTTCTCTCTGAGAGGCTTATTCTTTTTTCTTCTGAAATATTTATTTCCAGAATTACGTAATAAGTGAATTAGAGACAGTATTATAGAATGCAATCTGGAATTGTAAGGGAAAAAAATAGACCTAATATTTAACATTTTACAGTTTTTCATGTCTATAATATTTGAAGTTTGTAAATATGAGAATTATGAGCTCTCTTTCTCAAGTTTTCTGCTTTGAGACTGTGCTCCTGAGGAAATGTGCTAGGAATTTCTTCTTCTTCTTTTTTTTTTTTTTGGGGGGGGTCTGTATTCCTCTACTTCCCATAACTTTCTACCTGATTTCTGCCAAACATGAGATAAATACTAAGATATAAAAAATGAGATTCATAACAATCAGTTATCACGTAGAGGAGAAAAAAACCCAAATTGTAATTTCTCCTTTGAAAAGGTGTCAGCCAGAAGCAGACATTCAGCACGTGTGTACTGACTAGACATTAGTGTGCATATTGCCAGTCCAACACTCAGGCTGAAAACATAGGTAAACATGGGTATAACACCGATAATACCATGGAGGAAGATGAATTGGGAAAAAAATGACAGAAATGTTTTGAAAATGAGACTGCAATAGTCTTGGCAATCAAAGGAAATAAATCTAGTTAATTTAAATGTTCAGCATAAAGATTTTAAAAAATATGAATAGCCATTAATTAATTGATTAGAGCCCAACTTCTGTGCCACTCAATGAATTATATGTCATACAAATATTAATGCCTAGGTTATTTGCCCTAACTTGTGTTTGTTTTCTCACTTTAATTGGAGCGAATCAGTTTTTTATAGTTTCTGCTCCTCTATATCCCAAATTCTGAATAAAAATTAAAGAGGAGCAACCACACTTGTGCTGAAAGCAGAAGATCCTTCAAGCTCTGTCTAGACATTTCTCTTCATGTTTGTGTAAACTGTTACAGTATTCTGTTTGCAGACTGACAACTATTCAGTTGTAAAGCAGCTGACAGGTAGGACACAGAATCATGGAATGACAGAATCATAGAATGGTTGAGTTGGAAGGGACCTTTAAGATCATCTAGTTCCAACTTCCCTGCTATAGGCAGGGGCATCTCCCTCTAGACCAGGCTGCTCAAAGTCCCATCCAGCCTGGCCTTGAATGCTTCCAGGGAGGGGGTATACAGAACCTCACTGAGCAACTTGTTCCAGTGTCTCACTACTCCCACAGTAAAGAATTTCTTTCTAATATATAGTCTAAATCTTTTTGCTTTCTGTGGATGGAAACCAGGGAAAGTAGAGCTGGCATTTGCTTCATATGGAGTTACCTTCTTCTGATATGGAATTAGTATGTGGCTAAGTGGCTTGGAAACCTGTAGACTGCAAAGAACTTGCAGGATCAGTGATCTCAAGAAAGGGTCAAAGAATAATCAGCTGTGTCCAAGAGCCTCACTACTCCTGTCTCAATGAGTTTTTCATGGATCATTCTGAAAAGGTGGATTATTGTTCATTTTTTTCCCAGCACCTCATTGCTTCTGTGATTGCACTATCATCAGACTAAACATTCATTGACATTAGACACTGTCAATAAGTTGAAAGAGTATTTAATATGTAAAAATTAGGACCTTGTCTTTTTTTTTAATAAATATATCTAAAATTAGAAATGAAATAAACAACCAAATAAAATGTTGACATATTAAAAAAATAAAGAGAGAACAAGAAATGTTGTATGATGGCTACTAGATAGGATATTTTATAAGGACTTGCATTTCATTTTTAATATTTGTAAGTATTCCTTCAGGACTATGAAGAGTCAGAATTTATCTCCCACCTACTCTAATAAAAAAAATATATATATATATAGCTCTTGATGTGACAAGCACTCCCTGTTCCTTACACTTGTCAATATAGTCAGTATAACTGACTTGATCTTGTAAGGCAAATGGCCATAATATGTAAGCAGGCTGATCATGTATCAGCCCCCTACTCTTCTCTCATTTTTGCCATTATGACAAGAGCATTTTCTCACATCCGCCACCTGTAAAGGTGAGAAGGATGACCAGATTCACAAATTCCCCAGGTCAAATTAAGATAAAATGGTACTAAAAGTCCATACATAAGAGGAAACAAGATTAACTATTACAAAGAATTTCTACAAGCAGCAACAGTGAAAAAGAAAGAGATGGTCCCCAGTACCCAATAGCCCATTTGGAATTGTAGTTTGCTCCAGTCCCAAGACTGGCTGAGACACTGGACACCATCTAAACCAAAATGGTGGCACTAGGCCACCATGATTGCTAGTTCCTTAGGCATAGTTCTGAGCTCTTCCAAGAGTGACGGAGGCATCAGCTTTTGGGATGTTGCCTGGGCCTGTTTCATGCATGCTCAGGCTTGTCCTTTACACATTTACCCACCAATGTTGTCACTGGGGTGTGGCAGTACCCATTATGGAACAGAACAGCCTTCTGTTGGTAATGGAATACAAATATTTGCCCTCCAGCATTGTGAAAGCTCTGATGATGGGTTGCCAGGATGTGGAGATACATGGCATGGACAGGAACGCATAACAGTGCAAGGTAAGTCCTGAGTGGGATTTTGACCAGGATTGCTACTGGATGAAAAAAACCCATGATGTCCCAGTAGCCAAATGTGACTCCTGAGGATTTAAGGAGGAATTTCTGCTCTTTTAGATAGATGTTAGACATAGGTTATGATTATTGTATTGCACACTGATTTTTAAGAATTTGAACTCCTCTTCAGGAAGCTCAGATGATTAAAAATTCTAAGTGACTGAAATTCTAAATAACTAGACAGCAATATATTTGATATTAATCACTAAAAATTTTGTGTAACAGTAAGCTGCACTGAACTGCTAAAGATTCTAAATAGCAATAAGCTATGCAGAAGTTGTTTCTTTGACAGGTAGAGGAACACTAGCAACCTCATCATTGAAAGAGTACACTGACTCAGCTACTCCTACTATTAGAAGAGAACTATTAGAGCTTTGACCCTGGTGTTAAACCTACCAAAATGAATCAATAAAAGAAACACCCCCAGAAAAACATGGAAACTAAATATTTAAGATTTTGCTTAGAAGAATAATAAGACTTCCTATGCAGGGACAGAATCTGGGGATAGAATGAAGAGATTGGTGTTTTTATAAAACTTATACATATATTTTTATGAAACTTAATGTGGCATGTCTTAAGAAGACTATGGAAATCAGCGAAATCAATTATGGAATATGCAGAGGAAGGATCAAAGGAAAGAATGAAGATAGACTAAAAAGAATAAGTAGTGATAAAAAGAGGGAAAAGAAGATTAAAATCACTGGTTGGTTGTAAGCAAGATACTGGTCAGTGCACTTGTCTAAAAAGACTCCTGCGCCTGATCACCGAAGTCTGTCCTATCTTATGAAACTGTTCCTATTTTCCCTCTTGTGACAGGGCAGACAACGAGCACAGTACTGATAACACTGTCTGGCTAGACAGATAACAACCCCATATCTGTCTCAAACTTGAGGCTGAAATAACTGATCGTAGACAGCTGGTTTAGCAGCTGAGGGACAATAGAGCATGTGCCAAAAAAAAAAAAGAAAAAAGAAAAAAAAAAGAAAAAAGACTATGAGTCAGTCTAAATAGTGGGCAGTCCAAGGACCCCTTGAGCTCTCCTGCATGGCTGCTGGCTTTACTACATGATCTCCCCTTGAATAGGGGTGACTCTTGAGGTTATGACTGCACAGAGATCTCTTACACCTTAATATTAAGACACACCTTGCCAATACAGATTCTCAGGAGTGACTAATAGGTTTTTTTTTTTTTTTTTTTTAATTTTGTTATCTTTGCTAAACTTGTATCTCTGTGTGATTGTGCACATATAATTCCTCAGACATAAAACAATTATTAAGGCTGCAACTAGGACTGGATTCAGCTACAGGTATGCTCCTTACATCTGTGGTTTATGGAGTTGAGAAAGGGCTGCACTCTGAACCTTGTGACTCAAGGGGAGGGTCACGTGGATAAGTGCATTTAACACTGCTTTCTACGCTGTAAATAATCAAGTGTACCTTGCCATCTCAAATCTTCATAAAATCATAGAATCATTTGAGTTGGAAGGGACTTCTAAGAGTCATCTAGCCCAACTCTCTTTCAGTGAACAGGGATATCTACAGCTAGATCAGGTTGCTCAGAGCCCCATCCAACCCAATCTTGAATGACTCCAGGGATGAGGCATGCGCCATCTCTCTAGGCAATATTATTGTTATTATTTTTCTTATATTCATTCTAAATCTCCCCTCTTTTATTTTGAAACCATTTCCCCTCGTCCTGACACAGCAGACACTGCTAAAGAGTCTATCATCTTCTATCTTACAGTTCCCCTTTAGCTACTGAAAGGCCACTATCAGGTCTCCCAGGAGCCTTCTCTTCTCCAGGCTGAACTGCTCCAGTTTTCTCTGCCTGTCCTCATAGGGGACATGTTCCATCCCTTGGATCATTGTTGTGGCCCTTCTCTGGACATGCTCCAATAGGTCTTTGTCTCTCTTGTACTGAGGACTCCACATCTGGATGTAGTACTTCAGATGAGGTCTCACCAGCTCAGAGTAGAGGGGCAGGATCACCTACCTGGACCAGCTGGTCACGCTTCTTTTGATGCAGCCCAGGATACGGTTGGCTTTCTGGGCTGTGAGGCACACTGTTGTTGGCTCATGTTCTGCTTACCGTCCACCAGTACCTACACGTCTTTTTCAGTAGGGCTGTGGTCAATCCTTTGTCTTCCAGCTTGTGTTGATAGTGGAGATTGCAGTGACCAAGGTGCAACACTTTGCACTTGGATTTGCTGAACCTCATGAGTTTCACATGGGCTCAACTGCTTGAGTTTTTTGAGTCTCTCTGGATTGCATCCCTTTCCTCAGGTGTGTTGACTGCATCACACAGCTTGTGTCATCCACAAACTTGCTGAGGGTGCATTCAGTCCCACTGTCACTGCCATTGATGAAGATGCTAAAGAGCATCAGTCCCAGTGTTGACCCCCGAGGGACACGAATCATCACCGATCTCCTTCTGGACATTGAGCCATTGACCGCCACTCTCTGCATACTATCTCACAACCAATTCGCCATCCATAGAATGAATCACAGAATCATAATATTCCAAGTGTAAAATCCTACGTATACTATAGTTTGTCAATAAACATATTACCACTACTGTGTCACAAGTGAAACATTTTCTATGTGCATATATAGTTGATCCTCTACTGAACTTCAAACTAGACTAGTCAGTATGAGAGAGTATGTGAGTGACAGCGTCTGGACAGACAGACCTCATGTAAGTATACTCCTTAGATTAAGACCAATAAATGGCAGATATTACACACAGGTAAACTGTGTCCAGCTATCAGAGACATCTATCTTGTTCTTGTGCATATTCTAGATGTAGATTTTAACTCTGATAAGCTGAAGAATGGCGAATGGGAGTGGGCAGTGTTTTTCATCTATATATGACTTCTGAGAAAGGCAGTGCTCTCTGTTTTAATCTGTGTGACCAGCTGTGTTTATTTGTGTCTCAAGAATCAAGAATATGTGTTCTGGCAAGGCCTGGAAACACAGAGTCAAAGCAGCCTCACTTCCATCTGGCAGGGACAAAAGGACATCTCAGTGTGAAAAATGTGATGTTATATATGTCAGGGAGCAACAGAAGTGGGTTATTCCACAAGGTGATGCAAGCCAGGAGCTGAGGGTGAAAACCTCAGGAAGGTTTTCAGGAAGTCAAGGCACTGACTAAGGTCCAGCATCATTGCCAGCATATTGAGGCAGATCATCCTTCCCTTCTATTCTGTCTTGGTAAGGCAATGTCTGGAATCATGAATCAAGTAACAGAAAGATGTGAACGTGCTGGACAGGATCCAGAAAAGGGCCAATAAGATTATTAAGTGACTGAAGTATCTTTCTGTCATATGAGGAGATGCTGAGAGAGCTTGGACTGCTTACCCTGTTGAACAGACATTGAGGTGTCTATTGAGAGAGCATCTCTTCAATATTGTATCGCATCTGCCTAGTGCGGAGTTATTTTTTTTTTCATAGCAACTGGTATGGTGCTGTGTTTTGTATTTGGGGCTACAAAAAAGTTGATAGTACATCAGTGCTTTGGTTATTGTCATCAGTGCTTACATCAAGATTTTCTCTGTTTTTCGGTCTCACTCTCTAGTGAGTAGTGTAGAGGTAGGCAGGAGATTGAAAGGGAAATGCAGATGGGACAGCTGACCTGAATTGACCAAATGAGCATATTTCTGACTGACCAAATTGACCTAAGGGAGATACTCACTATCATACAACTTTGTGCTCAACAATAAAATCTCAGGAAAAGAGGAAGGAGGAGGAAAGTTCATAAATAAGGCGTTTGTTTTCCTAAGTAAACCTCACACAGATTGAGGCCCTGCTTCCCAGAAAGTACATGGCTTTACTTCACCTATTAAACTGTGTTTGTCTTAATTCATGGGTTTTCAGCCTTTGCTCTTCAAATTTTCTCCCCCATTCTGCAGAATACGAGAGAGTGAACAAATAAATGAGTGCCAAGGTCAACTCAACACAAATGTTTATAAATTTTCTATGGGAATACATAAGGAAGATGTAGTCAAACTGTTTTCTGTGGTGCATATTGAAATAACAAAGGATAAAAGTTTAAAAATTTGAAATTCCATCTAGACATATGAAGGTACTTCTTTAGCATGAAGGTGTTTGTCGGCTGTAGCACGTTACCCAGAGATGTACAATGTCCACCTGGAAAGATACTGAAAACCTAAATGGACATTGGAAATTATTAGAAATGAGACTGAAAATTGAAGCAATGCAAACAGATGAGATTTAAGAGAGAAATGCAGATAAGTCCTGAGAAACACAGGAAGAAGCCATTCCTTTCTGGGTTCTCCTTTACAGAGGCCTTTTGCTACAGGAAGACAGCTAAAAGCATGGGTCAAGGAAATTCCCTTATAATCTTGTAATTATGAGATTTTGAAGTTTTCATGGTTCTGATGGGGTCAGGATGAATGCCAGAAGAAAAGGAAATGGATGTCTAAGACTGGCAGTCTGCCCAAGATACCCAGTGCAATTTGCAGTATAACATAGAGGCATGGAAGATTATCAGAGAATACCATATGTGTCCGAACTGTGAATAGAAACAAAACACTTCCAGCTAAGGCATCCTCATTGGAATGACCCTCAGGAGCATCTGACAGTTCAGTTTAGCTACCGATATGTCTTTTGTAGCCCGCTTCTTTTTACGCTTGAAAAATATAAATAGAGAATAAATTTTATCTCTTTTCTTACTTAACAACCAGAAGATCTCCAAACAGACTGAGACATTAAAAATAAATGAATCATCCTGAGACTTGAGCAAGTTAGGCTTTTTTTGCCATTCTGTATTTTGCCAAAATGAATACAGTTGTTATCATTGACAACTAGAACTTCCTTTTTGATTTCTAATTAATCAGATGATGAATGAACATCACAGAAAATTGTCTTCCAATTTGTTCTTTATTAAATTTGCAAATATTATATTACAAATCACTTTTTTTTCATTGATAAAGAAATAGCAATTATTATGGGAAAAATAATGTTTAAACCACACTACTCATAGGAAGAAAATAACCAAAACCATCTTTAGCATTTTTATGCGTAATGTATTTTTTTGTTTGTTTGTTTGTTTGTTTTTGTTTGTTTGCTTTTAATAATATCTGATTGTTCACATTCTCCAATTAGGAACAGTAAGATATATCAAAAAGAATTATTATTGCCAGAGATGAACCTCGATCTAGCTATGTCTTCATTTATATATTTAAAACATTCTTTTTATGTTTTTATGTAATTTATGTGAAAATTGTATTGATTGTAATATGAAAAACACAAGTTTTTGTAAAACTGGATAAGAAATGTGATTCTAAATGTTGTAATGTTGTAATGAATTTAGTTTATTGAAATAACAGCTTTGGAATTCAGCTTAGTCATTTATTTTTCATAGCTGAAGAACAATTACGTTCTGGTTTTGACAGGGATAGCCCATCTTCCATCTGCCTACCCTTTCCCCTTCTCCTTTTTCTCCTTTCCTGCGGTGTGGGTCCATGGGTCGCCCCACCCCATTAGTCACAGAACCGGGCTGAACCAGGCTGTAAAATGTTGACACCATAGAATCATAGAATGGTTTGCGTTGGAAGCGATCTTTAAGATCATCTTGTTACAAGATGCTATAGGCAGGGGCACCTCCCACTAGACCAGGTTGTTCAAAGTCCCATCCCATGGCCTTGAATGCTTCCATGGAGGGGGCATACACAACCTCACTGGGCAACCTATTGCAGTGTCTCATTACCCTCGCAATAAAGAATTTCTTCCTAATATCTAGTCTAAATCTACCCTCTTCCTGTTTAAAACCAGTTCCCCTCATCCTGTTGCTATGTATACCCTTCTATGAAGTCCCTCCTCAGCTTTCCTGTAAGCCCCCTTCAGGTACTGGAAGGTCATTAACTGGAAGGCCATGTTGTAATGTTGTTGGATCCAGTAGTAATATTCTAAGAATGATTTTTGGATTTACTACAAAGAAGAGATTTTGAGGAATTTCTGATTTTATTCTTAATATGGCTTAGTGATGAGCTAGGGGCTACTTGTTCAGAAGTGTCAAGATGCATGTGATTCTCAGAATGCACAGAAGGACAGCTTTAGATAATTCGGGAGTCCTGAGATGGTAATAATTAAATAGATATTTTGAATTCCATAGATAGATGACTGAGTACCTTTGCCAGCATGGCTTTTCACTGACTATACTGCTCTATCCTTCATTCTGCTGAGTTAATCTAGATGCTTCACAGCTTTATGGTTCTTTGTTAATAAATAATTAACAAATAATAATAAGTAATTGTTAATAAAAACAATTAATACCAGGTAGAATATTAACAAATCAACCCCCAGAAGGGAAACATTCATATAATGTTGTTTCTTTCCAAAATGTAGTTATGATGACCACCATGGAAGGAAAAACAAGGGAATCAAAGAATCACAGAACCGCAGAATCACAGAATTTCAGGGGTTGGAAGGGACCTCAGAAGATCATCTAGTTCAATGCTCCTGCTAAAGCAGGTTCCCTAGAGTACGCTACACATGAAACCACCCAGCCAGGTTTTGAATATCTCCATAAGAGAAAACTCCACAACCTCTCTGGGCAGCCTTTTCCAGTGCTCCATCACTCTCATAGTAAAGAAATACTTCCTTGTGTTAGTGTGGAATTTCCTGTATTTCAGACTGTGCCCATTGACCCTTGTTCCATTGCTGCACACCACTAAAAAAAAATCCCCCCCCATTCATTTGATTCCTGCGCTTTAGTTATTTATAAACAGTGATGAGGTCCCCTCTATTCTCCATGCTGAACAGTCCCGGATCTCTCAGCTTCTCCTCATAAGACAGATGCTCCAGGCCCCTGATCATCTTTGTGACCTTCTGCTGGATTCTCTCTAGAAGTTCTCTGTCTTTTTTGAACTGAGTAGCCCAATACTGATCACAGCACTCCAGATGTGGCCTCATCGGGGCAGAGTAGAGGAAGAAGATAATCTCCCTCAACCTGCTGGCCCTGCAGCCAGGGAGAAAGTGGAATTAGTGACTGTATCTTTACTTTCTTAAAAGTGTGTGCATATGTAACACTTCTGTAAGAGAGGCATCACTCTGAGTTCAAATATACATTGCTTGAGTGAATGTATGTTCTCTGATGTCTTTTTGCTTCTTACTTAGTAATTTTTAGTCTGCTAATATAGAGCAAAAATGATTCTAAATTTAACCCAGGATTATTACCAGGATCTCCTGACAAATTCGTTCACAGTTCTTCAGACGTATTTCTGATTCAGCTACACTTTATGCTGGCATATATTCAGATCTCTGAATAGACTGTAGTTATGCTGAATTTGTGAAATGTCTTTATTATTTACAAAATCAGGAAACAGGATGTGAGAGTAAACCTCAATTTCATCTAAAAACTAAATCAGGATTGAAGAAAGTGAGTTCATTTCGCTCACCACTGCAAATCTACAGCTATTCCACAAATTTGATGTCAAATTAATGTCCTCAAGTGCTTATTCTGATTACAGATATATCTGTATATACGTAAGATTGCTCCAAATTAATGCCTCTTATTTATTTCCATGGAAACTACAACAGATATGAAGAGCACAGTAACACTATTTGATAAAGCAAATGGAACAGTGATGGGAAGGAGCAACCTCTACTGCCGTGCAACCAACATCCATTTCTGACGTCGTGGGCTAGCATAATAAAATAGGGTGCATTACTTTTGGAGCAGCCCCCATAGTATTGTACTTTGCAAACTCACACTGGTTTTGAAGCAGAGGAATAGAATGAAGCCTTTCTTTATTGTCTATCATATCACTTATAGCTTTGTAGATGCTAGTAAATCATAGAATCATAGGATGGCTTGGGTTGGAGAGGACGTCAAGAATCATCAAGCTCCAACCCCCTCCACTTAAAGAAAGGAAAAAAAAAGGAATAGGATAGGATTTGTAGATTCCCCTGTGAAGTTTCAGGAAACACTTACTGAATTAGCTGATGTTGTAGATGTTGCAGTTTTTGAAAAACTGAAAACAAATTTTAGTAAGCACAACAAAAATTAAAACTTCAGTAGTGTATTTTTCATTTGGTTTTCAGCTCACACCTTATGAGTTATTTCTGAAGCTGAAGTGATTTGAAAAACAAGAAAAAGAAGTCTGCCTCTACTTATATCACTGTATGTAACTTTAAATTCTTAAGAAAGTTTCCTCAGTAATATCTGTGTAGATCTTCAGGATCAAACATAATTAATCTATTCACATGTACCTCTAGTAATTTTAAAATTTATCAGTTTTTAAATCACTGGGTATAGGAACAAGAAAATGAGATTCACTGGCAACTTAGCAGCTCAGCAAGTGCAGTATGATAGTTTCCTTTGTGCTGCAGGATACCTATGAACATTTGAAAATACTATTTGAAATGTGCCAACTAGTTTCATTTAATGTGGATACTTCAGAAAAAGAGCTGATCAGCATGTGGGCATTATGGGCATTGCATTGCTCTGACACATTCTAGCAGCATGAGACTTGAAAAGGTTCTTTTATTAAATTTCTGATTAAATGTCTGAATGCTTGTGGAGAATGAAAAGTGGGACTGCCATAAATAATAGTTGAGCAAATTGAATACATTTGATTCACAAAAATATTCTGAAATCTCTTCTCAACCGGTGCTAGTCATTGTATGCAGTTTTGTGAGACATCTCAAAAATATTTCCTTGGAAAAAGTACTTATAAAAATTGTGAGTAATCAATAACTTGTTTATCATGTTGTGNGTATTCCTCTACTTCCCATAACTTTCTACCTGATTTCTGCCAAACATGAGATAAATACTAAGATATAAAAAATGAGATTCATAACAATCAGTTATCACGTAGAGGAGAAAAAAACCCAAATTGTAATTTCTCCTTTGAAAAGGTGTCAGCCAGAAGCAGACATTCAGCACGTGTGTACTGACTAGACATTAGTGTGCATATTGCCAGTCCAACACTCAGGCTGAAAACATAGGTAAACATGGGTATAACACCGATAATACCATGGAGGAAGATGAATTGGGAAAAAAATGACAGAAATGTTTTGAAAATGAGACTGCAATAGTCTTGGCAATCAAAGGAAATAAATCTAGTTAATTTAAATGTTCAGCATAAAGATTTTAAAAAATATGAATAGCCATTAATTAATTGATTAGAGCCCAACTTCTGTGCCACTCAATGAATTATATGTCATACAAATATTAATGCCTAGGTTATTTGCCCTAACTTGTGTTTGTTTTCTCACTTTAATTGGAGCGAATCAGTTTTTTATAGTTTCTGCTCCTCTATATCCCAAATTCTGAATAAAAATTAAAGAGGAGCAACCACACTTGTGCTGAAAGCAGAAGATCCTTCAAGCTCTGTCTAGACATTTCTCTTCATGTTTGTGTAAACTGTTACAGTATTCTGTTTGCAGACTGACAACTATTCAGTTGTAAAGCAGCTGACAGGTAGGACACAGAATCATGGAATGACAGAATCATAGAATGGTTGAGTTGGAAGGGACCTTTAAGATCATCTAGTTCCAACTTCCCTGCTATAGGCAGGGGCATCTCCCTCTAGACCAGGCTGCTCAAAGTCCCATCCAGCCTGGCCTTGAATGCTTCCAGGGAGGGGGTATACAGAACCTCACTGAGCAACTTGTTCCAGTGTCTCACTACTCCCACAGTAAAGAATTTCTTTCTAATATATAGTCTAAATCTTTTTGCTTTCTGTGGATGGAAACCAGGGAAAGTAGAGCTGGCATTTGCTTCATATGGAGTTACCTTCTTCTGATATGGAATTAGTATGTGGCTAAGTGGCTTGGAAACCTGTAGACTGCAAAGAACTTGCAGGATCAGTGATCTCAAGAAAGGGTCAAAGAATAATCAGCTGTGTCCAAGAGCCTCACTACTCCTGTCTCAATGAGTTTTTCATGGATCATTCTGAAAAGGTGGATTATTGTTCATTTTTTTCCCAGCACCTCATTGCTTCTGTGATTGCACTATCATCAGACTAAACATTCATTGACATTAGACACTGTCAATAAGTTGAAAGAGTATTTAATATGTAAAAATTAGGACCTTGTCTTTTTTTTTAATAAATATATCTAAAATTAGAAATGAAATAAACAACCAAATAAAATGTTGACATATTAAAAAAATAAAGAGAGAACAAGAAATGTTGTATGATGGCTACTAGATAGGATATTTTATAAGGACTTGCATTTCATTTTTAATATTTGTAAGTATTCCTTCAGGACTATGAAGAGTCAGAATTTATCTCCCACCTACTCTAATAAAAAAAATATATATATATATAGCTCTTGATGTGACAAGCACTCCCTGTTCCTTACACTTGTCAATATAGTCAGTATAACTGACTTGATCTTGTAAGGCAAATGGCCATAATATGTAAGCAGGCTGATCATGTATCAGCCCCCTACTCTTCTCTCATTTTTGCCATTATGACAAGAGCATTTTCTCACATCCGCCACCTGTAAAGGTGAGAAGGATGACCAGATTCACAAATTCCCCAGGTCAAATTAAGATAAAATGGTACTAAAAGTCCATACATAAGAGGAAACAAGATTAACTATTACAAAGAATTTCTACAAGCAGCAACAGTGAAAAAGAAAGAGATGGTCCCCAGTACCCAATAGCCCATTTGGAATTGTAGTTTGCTCCAGTCCCAAGACTGGCTGAGACACTGGACACCATCTAAACCAAAATGGTGGCACTAGGCCACCATGATTGCTAGTTCCTTAGGCATAGTTCTGAGCTCTTCCAAGAGTGACGGAGGCATCAGCTTTTGGGATGTTGCCTGGGCCTGTTTCATGCATGCTCAGGCTTGTCCTTTACACATTTACCCACCAATGTTGTCACTGGGGTGTGGCAGTACCCATTATGGAACAGAACAGCCTTCTGTTGGTAATGGAATACAAATATTTGCCCTCCAGCATTGTGAAAGCTCTGATGATGGGTTGCCAGGATGTGGAGATACATGGCATGGACAGGAACGCATAACAGTGCAAGGTAAGTCCTGAGTGGGATTTTGACCAGGATTGCTACTGGATGAAAAAAACCCATGATGTCCCAGTAGCCAAATGTGACTCCTGAGGATTTAAGGAGGAATTTCTGCTCTTTTAGATAGATGTTAGACATAGGTTATGATTATTGTATTGCACACTGATTTTTAAGAATTTGAACTCCTCTTCAGGAAGCTCAGATGATTAAAAATTCTAAGTGACTGAAATTCTAAATAACTAGACAGCAATATATTTGATATTAATCACTAAAAATTTTGTGTAACAGTAAGCTGCACTGAACTGCTAAAGATTCTAAATAGCAATAAGCTATGCAGAAGTTGTTTCTTTGACAGGTAGAGGAACACTAGCAACCTCATCATTGAAAGAGTACACTGACTCAGCTACTCCTACTATTAGAAGAGAACTATTAGAGCTTTGACCCTGGTGTTAAACCTACCAAAATGAATCAATAAAAGAAACACCCCCAGAAAAACATGGAAACTAAATATTTAAGATTTTGCTTAGAAGAATAATAAGACTTCCTATGCAGGGACAGAATCTGGGGATAGAATGAAGAGATTGGTGTTTTTATAAAACTTATACATATATTTTTATGAAACTTAATGTGGCATGTCTTAAGAAGACTATGGAAATCAGCGAAATCAATTATGGAATATGCAGAGGAAGGATCAAAGGAAAGAATGAAGATAGACTAAAAAGAATAAGTAGTGATAAAAAGAGGGAAAAGAAGATTAAAATCACTGGTTGGTTGTAAGCAAGATACTGGTCAGTGCACTTGTCTAAAAAGACTCCTGCGCCTGATCACCGAAGTCTGTCCTATCTTATGAAACTGTTCCTATTTTCCCTCTTGTGACAGGGCAGACAACGAGCACAGTACTGATAACACTGTCTGGCTAGACAGATAACAACCCCATATCTGTCTCAAACTTGAGGCTGAAATAACTGATCGTAGACAGCTGGTTTAGCAGCTGANAATTTAAACACTCTGATGGAATATAAAGCTCCTAATATTTGCTTTGCTCTGATAAATACAGAGTTCACCTTGTAATAAACACTATATTTTAGCTTGATTTGGGGTTTGTCGGAGAATACAGGAACTTCAAGGTCATAGCACAATTTTAAGACAAATCAGACAGTATCTGTATTAGCTATGTTTATAGTGAAAGAACATTCAGACAGCATCTCCCTCTCTGTTCCCCTGTCCTCTGCCAAGTGAATGCAGAGACCCAAATCATGTTTCAAAGAAAATGAAGAGGTGAGGAAAAAAAGATTCCAATGTGTTAAGGGAAGTAGCTATTTCTGGGGAGGAATGTACTCCAGACAATCATTAATATGTTAAAAAGGTATCCCTCTCATTCTCTGGGAAGAATGGACTCCTTAAATAACTTGTTAACTGCTGCAATTATAAGAAAGAATCAGACGATTCTGTGAATAAATGACAGTATAGAGAGATGAGTCTTAGTAGAGCCTGAGTTATCTTAGTTCCGTTGTACAGGATTGGAAATCATCACAGACTGGTAGCTAAAATCTAAACTAAACTAAATGTCAAAGGGAATGTTCTTTTAGTTAGGATAAATGTGATAGCCAGAACTCTCCCTTCTTAGATATTAATAATTTCACCATCATAGGCTGATACTATATAACTCTGTGCATATGGCTTTATTAGAACAAGTCCACCATCACTGAGGACTTATATGAGCATCTGGATACAAAAGCGTGGATTAAATCTGTAATACTCTGATGCATTCAATTTCCAGACCATCCATTGTAATTTTACTGCTAGAAAACAATAACAAAGCTGAAGCATCCAACATGTTAAGATGAAAGTCCTTTATCAATACTGAAGTAGTCTTAAATACTTTGATATGGCTACATCTAAGCCAAAATCAGACTTTCTTTGCTGTACCCAAACATCTATCAGTACACAGTAAAACTGTCCAGCTCTACTCTGACCTCGTGAGGCCTCATCTGGAGTACTGCTTGCAAGTCTGTGCCCCCAGAACAAGACAGATGTAGAGTTGTTGGTCCAGAGAAGAGCCACAGAGACGATGAGAGGGCTGGATCACCTCTCCTGTGAAGAAACACTGAGGGAGACCGAATGGCATTTTTCCAGTACTTAAAAGGAGCTTATAATCAGTAGGATCAGCAACTTTTTACACAAGTTGATAGTAGTAAGACAAGGGGGAATGTTTTAAAACTAAAAAAGGGGAGATTTACATTAGATGTTAGGGGGAAGTTTTTCACTCAGACTATGGTGAGGCACAGGAACAGAGAAGTTGTGGATGCCCCATCCCCAGAAGTGATCAAGGCCAGGTTGGATGGGGCCTTGAGCAGCCTGATCTAATGTGTGACTTAGTAGTTGGCAACCCAACCATTATGGGTGTTGGAACTATAGCATCTTTATGGTCCCTTACAATCCAAGCCATTCTGTGATTCTATGATTCCATGATTGTAATAGAGAGATTGTAGTATCTGAGAGAAAAGCAATTCTCCTGCTGCTAGTTTGACATAAGATATATTACTAGCTCTCCTGTTTCTCAAGCACAAGATCATTGTGAATGCGGTTATTATAAATTTCTTCCATAAGTCCAAACATCAGTTTGTTTGCTTTAACCTCAAATAATTTTAGAAACATGTCTAATTTTCAAGATAAAGACAAGTAAATTATAACAGCCCTGAATATGCAAATATATATATATTTTAATTATCTTTACTCTTAAAGGAGAGGAAAGTTACAGAACAAATGGCACAATTAATAAATCACTGAGTTTAGAGGAAAAAAAAATCACCAAAAAATCATCAGTCTCCAGACTTTTAGACCTAGCAGAAATGACCAAAAATTCTACAGATGTTCCTGGATGAACCTGTAATAACGCAACTGGGGACTTGATCCCTTAGCCAGAAGAAAAACTGTATAAAAACTTCTGGAGATCAATATAAAGAGATTGAATATTCTGTGAAAGAAACAAGTTGGAATATGCTTTTTGCTGATCTCATGTAATAAAATTCCTGCACATATTTCAGTCAGTTGCCCCAACTTAGTAAAAATCTGTGGTTCTTCACCTCTCAGAAGGATGTTATTAACTAATAAAATAATCTCAGTGTATCACTACAACTCAGAGTCAATGAGGCCATTGGAATTTGTTTGAGTGTTTTTCACATTCTCCTGTAATTAGTTCTGTAACATAATTATTCATACTTACACGTAAATCACACCAAATACAAATATATTTCTTTAATTCTTTTACTGTATAAATTAGGGAAATATATAAAAAAATTCTATCTAATTAGATGCTTTTAACACAATTAGATACAGATGACCTATGTTTTTTCTGTTTTTCTTACAGTAGGATAATATCTGTGAACAGCTTACTCAGAGACCTTCTCTCAGTAACATTCACTGTTATGCTAACAGTACTCACCCTTAAAACACTTAACCTACTAAATGTATTAGGATGATGTATGACAAAATTATTGGTTTGAAAATTTTGTAATTGTTAATAGCAGGCGTTGAAGGAATACCTGGAATTCTTCACAAATAGACAAGAGAATGACAAGTTGGCTTAATCTCCCTCAACTTTAGATACTACAATCTATATCTATAACTAGCGAATTTAGGATAAGCTTACTGTAAATTAAGACAAATAAGCTTCTTTGGAATGTGATTCTTATACCTTATTATAGGAGTTTACCTATAGCCTTTGAAAAGAATATTTTTTTCTTCATTGGCTATGAAGTAGCACTGGGATGACAAGCTTAGGTACAGATATGGAGATGGTACGTATCAGCATTTAATCAGATGATTCTCAATCATGAAAAATGAAGTTATTGCTTCAGTGAATTTATAAGCTAAACAAGACAAGAAGAAGTAGAGATTCAGGAAAAATAAGTACTTTGCACAGAATGAGAATGAGAAAGGGGTATCTTCTGAGTTCTGCTGAAATGTTTTAACAGAAGATTGTACCTTCTTCACTTTTTAGTATGCAGTAGTTCTTTCAAAGTTCTTCTCTTTAGAACCACAGAAAAGTTCTCGTACTACACTGCTCTGTTTATGACAGTTTTATTTGTTTTCCTTTCTAACTTATTTCCATTGTACTAAAAATGTGGTTTGATTCACTTCTACATAGAGAGCTCATAAAATATTGAAAGGCTTCAATAATTTTAAATCATTCTACACTGCACATAGAGATTTAAATTTCTCTGCTAATTTTTTTTATTAGCACTTTAATTTGGAAGGTACCAGGCTTCTACAAGATTTAAAATTATTGGAGCATTTCAAATTATTATAAGCTTTCCAGTAAGTTGTGACTGTGGTTCTGTGCCTGTAAAGTGTAGCAAAATTTAAATTTAATCTAAATTATTTAAGTGCTTCAGACTTCAGGGAGATTTTCAATCTTTCAAACCGGGATTCATGTTCAGAGACTAAAGCAATCTTACAATGCAAAATGCTTTCATCATTTTAAAGACCTGCAGGAAGCATTCAGAACAGGCTTTTTTATTATTATTATTGTCAGTTTGTTTATTTAAATTATTTGTTTTCATCTCTAGTGTATGGAAAGAAAACAAGTAAACTAAGAGGATAAAGAGAAGCTAATGCTTCCTCTAGCAAGTTTAAGATAACAGCTTTCCCCTTTGGATAGCTGGTAAGGTAACGTGAAGAGTGTTTTTTGGTAAAGTACATTTTGAAACCTACTAGAAGCTGTTATGTGTTCTATATAGTCTTACTCATGACTATAAGTTTTAAAAGCACTCATCATTTTACAAGAGCTGCTCCAAAATTAGTGCCTCCCATTTTACTATGTTGGCTTGTGACATCAGAGGTTAATGTTGGTGATATGGCAGTACAGACTGAAACTTCCTGCCAATATTCCATTAAATTTAATTACTAAACAATAGATGGCAGCGGTGTGAAAGCCTGTCAAAATTATATCTGACAGGAAGGTCCATATGAAGAAAAGATGTGTAACTGAATTCCATCATGCAGAAAAAGATGTCACCCATTGACACCTGCGGAGCATTTATCACCACCATATCCAAACAGTGAATGAGAGGATAGTGAGGTGGTGGGTGGTGCGTTTCAGCAGTTGCGACAGAGACAGTGGGTAACCTCTGCTATTGCAGATTTTTACCTGGGTAGCATGCAGGTTCTTGTTCATCACTTGTGAAAATGCATAGCAAACGGTGGTGACTATGTTGAAAAATAGTCTTTTGTAGCTGAGAATTTGCTCTGTCAGATAATGTTATTGTACTCTTAGTATCTATAGTAATTTCCATGGAAATAAATAGGAGGCATTACTTTTAGAGCTACCTATGTAAATGAAAAAATACATATAACTGGAATTTTCTCTCCTGCTGAAGACTTATGTTTCAAAAAGAGAGGAAAAATGTATTTTGTTTGGTTTTACTTGATTGTTAACACATTAAAATTCTTTAAAATCTAGAAGCAACCTTTGCAACCACCTTTGTCTGATAATTACCATGATATGGCCTTGAATATACAAGTTTCTGATTTGTACAATCCTGTGAAGTGAAATTACAAGTACAGTATTCCTGTGTAAGTATTCTACTAGTATCCCCATTAATTTTGGAAGTGAAAATGTCTCCACCCTCCTAACACATTAACATAACTAATTCTACTGCTCTTTTTGTCATTCTGGCAGTCATATTGCTCAAAGTTGACTTATTCCTTTCTCATGACAATGTAAAACTTTCAAAATCGGTAAACAGTGTTGTAAAATGAGTACTGAAATTTGTTAGCATCATTAATCATGCAGAAATGAGCTTTCTGATTCAGCTTGAGTAAGTTTTATTAAATCTTTTGTACAAATGTTTATCAAGATGTGCCAATAACTGTTTAGAAGTGGTCAAAAATCAGACATATTCTAGAAGATAATAAACTATATCAAGCATGTGGGAAACTGCTCTTTTTGATTCCCTGCTCTGGTGGGCCGGCACAACCAGCTGGTGGACAGTGATGTAATTTGTATCACCCTGATCTAGAGTATTACTATTTAAGCTACCAAAGGACTGGAGGGTCAGAGATTATTCTCTTGCAGTGAAAAAATTAAACGGCAAAACTAATGTCTGTCCTTTTCTTCATAGAGCACAAGGTTGCTTTTTGGATAGCAGGAATATATTGATTGATCACAGATAAAGCCTATCCAGCACTCACCTGCAGCTGTTGTATACAGGACATAGAAAATGAGTGCATCAAAAAAGCTGCTGATCAAAATATCATAGCAGGTAACAGAACAGATCTCCAATCCCTCTCTTTTAATGATATCAGTGAAAAACAAACAAGCAAGCAAACAAACAAAAAACACAAAAACATACTGACTTACAAAGCAGTGTGACAGAGGGCCAGACTCACTGTTGTACTGTAAGTTCTTTTGTTGCTTTTGTGTACAAAATAGCAATGATTTGGTTTAATAGTGGGTGTTAAATTGGGTTTGCAGCTGTGCTCGGTTCTCAGGGTAGTACAAACCATCTGGAGAATACTGCTAAATCTGATCCTCAGAACCAAGGCCAGGTTCTCAGATAATTTAAATTTAATTTTGTCTATCGTTGCCAGTTTATGTCATCATCAGTATGTATCAGAATCACCATAAAGCCATTGTTTTTACTGAAATATAATTAACTTGGGATAAAATCACAAACTGTGATAAATTATTTAATACTAATTGCTACATTAAATGAGCAACAATAATAATACAGAAAAACTGTCTTCCCAAAAGTGCGCACAAACACTTTGTAAGAGACAAACATTGTTCCAAAGTTCCTGCACTGGCTATATCTGATGATCTTTAATATTTAGAGCCAGAGTAAACTAAAGAGGTTTTGTGAGGGATCAAAAATGTACCAGTGGATGATCTACTAATTCTGAACAATTTTGAGATAAAATGATGAGTGTTTATAATAAAATATAAAGAGGATAAGACCTCTTTGATAAGTTGCTAAGTTTGAAGAAGACTGAGGCACTCAATGACTTTTTCACCTCAGTCTTCACCAGCAAGAACTCTAGCCACACTGTTGAAATTGCAGAAGCATAAGGAAAGGAATAGAAGAATGAATAACTGACCATTGTAGGAGAAGATCAGGTTCAAGACCACCTAAGGGATCTGGAGTGCACAAGTCCATGTGAGCTGATGAGATGCATTTGAAGCTCCTGAAAGAACTAGCAGGTGAAATTGTTAAGACTCTGACCATCATATTTGAGAAGTCGTGGCAGTCCAATTAAGTTCCTACTGACTGGGGGAGGGGGGGGGGGAACCACTTTAAAAAAAAATAAAATAAGGGAAGAAAAGAAGACTCAGGGAATTACAGGCCAGTCAGTCTCACCTGTTTGCCTGGCAAGATCATGGTGCAGACCTTCCTGGAAACTATCCTAAAGCACATGGAAAACAAAGTGGTGATATTCAACTTGTCTAAGTTCAAATCATTCCTAACAAATTTGGTAACCTTCTACAATGAGATTACAGCACTGGTGGATAAGGGAAGAGCAATTGATGCAATCTTTCTGGACATGTGCAAAACATTTGACATTGACACATACGTCTTTGTCTCTAAATTGGAGATACATGGATTTGACAGACTATTTGGTGGATAAGGAATTGGTTGGATGGTCACACTCAAAGAGTTGCAGTCAATGACTCAATGTCCAAGTGGAAACTGGTGATGAATAGTGTACTTCAAGGTTCTGCATTTGTCCGGTATTATTAAACATTTTTTGTCAGCCACATGGACAGTGACATTGAGTGCACCCTCAGCAAGTTTGCAGATGACACACAGCTAAATGGTACAGTCAGCAACTGGAGGTAAGGTTCCTCCATCCAGAGGGACTTTGACAGTTTTGAGAGGTGGGACTCTACAAAGTTCAATGAGGCCTATAGCAAAGTCCTTCACCTGGGTTGGAGCAGTCCCAAATGTGAGTACAGTTGGGGTGGAGAATTAATAGAGAACAGTCCTGAGAAGGATTTGGGGGCGTTTTCTGTTGAGAATCTCAACCTGACCTAGCGGTGTCCACTTTTAGCCACAAAAGCCAACTGTATCCTGGGCTGGATCAAAAGAATAACCAGCAAGCTGAGGGTGATAATTCTCCCCCTCTTCTGTGCTCTTATAAGACCCCACCTTGAGTAATACATTCACCTCTAAGTAAGAAGCCCATGGAACTGTTGGGGTGATTCCAGAGGAGGATCACAAATATATTCAGATGTCTGGTGCACCTTTCCTCTGAAGACTGGCCGAGAGATTTGGAGCTGTTCAGCCTGGAGAACAGAAGGCTCCAGTGAGAAACCTTATAGAAACCTTCTAGAACCTGAAGGGGTCTTATAAAAAAGCTGGAGAGTATGTTGTGACAGGACAAGGAGTAATGGCCTTAAACTTTTAAAAGAGGGTGAACTTAGATTAAATATAAAGAAAAAAATATTTTACTATGGTGTTGGTGAGGCAATGAAATAGGTTTCCCAGAGAAGTTTTAAATGTCCCATCTCTGGAAGTGTCCAAGGCCAGGCTAGATTGGGCTTTGGGCAACCTGATCTAATGGAAGGTGTCCCTGCCTATGGCAGAAAAGTTGGAACTAAATTTCTTTAAGATTACTTCCAAACCAAATGATTCAATGATTCTATGAAGTTGAGAATAAAAGTTATGGTGTTTTATTTGCAAGACTAGCCTGTATAAATACTGGCTGTGATGGAATGCAGATTTCTTTTTCAGATCCTAATAATCCCATTAGATTCAAACTGAGCTGTAAACAAACAGGCAAGCAAACATCTATTCCTTCTTTTCCACAAGCATAGACTCAGTTTTCATAGATTCACATAAATTAAAAGAGAAAATGGAAATAGGAAATAATCCTGTTCTATCATAATATCAGTCTTGCAAAAAGGGTAATACTTGATGTAATCATCTTCCTACTAACAAGAACTTTTTCTATCTTTGGCTGTTTCTTGTTAGCCAAAATACAAAATTTACAACTTTCACAGCTGTGTTAGAAACTGTTAAAGTAGTCTATGTTATGTACGTGTTTGTATATAAATGCTTTTGTACAAAATATTATATATTCATATAATCAATAATAGGTGTTGACCATGACAGTTGAAAGGATGCCTAGCTATTTAGTTTTATTCAGTTTTGCATCCCATACTATTATTTTTGTCTTTAATTTTGATTCATAACTGCAATCACAGTGTTAGTTGTACCTATTGAACTTATTTTGTAGAAATATGTTTTGGATCTCATTTGTGACAAAAAATGCCTCTCTGACTAAACAGAAATTGTAATCAAGGAATTACTAAATTGTATAAAGCTGCAATTTAGTTAATTTTGCTATTATTCAGCAGACAAACTTTGGAATTGCTTCTCACCTTCAAATTCAATAAGTATTTGACAAAAGTCTGTATTTTTCAGAGGAAAAAATACAGACAACAAACATACATTTTATTCATTTTTAAACAACAACAACAGCAACAAAACAAATTCATTTTAATCTCTTTATTTAACCTCAAAGCAAAACAAAAACTATTATAACAAATGTCCTGAAAGTCTAATTTACTCAAGCAAGCAAAGTAAAAAATGCAATCAAGATTCATTGCAATAAACATAGGTTTTGTTATTTCAATTAATATGAAAGACAGGATGCTAACTGCAATGCAAAAAGACAAAACACTTAGAACACAAACACTAAAAATACTTGCATACTGTTAGAATTTCACTCCTATACATCTTAGTTCTGCTGTCCTAGACTATGACAATATTGCAAGTTTTTGCTTTCAGATCCTTTTGAAAGTGTTGCCATGCAAAATTTGTAGATCTTGTCTGGGAATCAATGGTGAAAATTATTATCTGAACACTTGTATTTTGGGGTATTTTATTTATTTCCATAATTGAATTATGAGACAATTTGATCTTTGGCTGCTAGATATCTTCTATGAGGGCTGTTCCAAAAATTATGCCTTCTGTTTTATTATGTTAGTGCATGACATCCAAGACACATATTGGTGGTATGGTGGTTGAGATTGAACCTTCCTCCAGTATTCTGTTACATTTTGTTGCAAAGCAACAGATGGCAGCAGAGAGGCAGTCTGACTAAATGGCATCTGACATGGAAGTCCACATAAAGCAAAGGTGTGTAACAGAATTTCTCCATGCAGAAAAAAATGGCACACATTGACATTCATTGATGATTGCTGAATGTTTATGGAGACTAAACAGTGGATTTCAGCACAGTGAGGCAGTGGTGATAGCAATACTGGGTCACATCATCTGTAGATTTGTACAAGCATGGCATGCAGGCTCTTGTTCATTGTCTGTGAAAATGCATAGTAAATGGTGGTGACTATATTGAAAAATAGTGTTTTTTAGCTGAGAATTTGTTCTTTCTTATAGCATTCTTGTGCTCTTTGTGTCTATAGTAGTTTCCAAGGAATTACATAGGAGTATAACTTTTGGAGTGACTCCACATATATAAAGTTTTATAAAAATTTTCATAATAAATATTTTTAAATCTATTTACATCTGAAAACTTTGTTTATTTAATCTTTATAGTCTAGCACTGGTCCTCTATATGCAGCTACAAACTTAGTTTTCCATTTGGTTATTCAGTATGAGATTTAAATTATTGTAGTCTTGTGGGCAATAGCACTGCCTTAGACAATCTACTCTGCCACATCTCCCTATAATCTTATTGAAAATGTGGGAGATCTTCAGTCGGAAACGAAGAACTTCAGTCCATATTGTCTGCAAGAAAGATATAATTCCTTTATAATAATAAAGTTTTATAATGCTTTCATACTACAGACACTGTCTCTTAGTCCCAGAAAGTCAAATTTAGAGGGCACTTGGGCACTTGCTCCAAACATCCGGCATTCCCCAGATTTCTTTGCTGGCTGTAGTGNTTTTTTCCTCCTTTCTAAGCAATGGTTTGCTAGTGTATTGTGTAGTTTCCATCAAAGGGCATCAAGAGCACTCCTGAAAACTGTAACTCATATTTACTATATACATGCATTTTAAAATGTTTTTAATTCCTTTAGTTATTTTCTAGCACATTTCTTTGTTTCTCTGTTTTTGTTCTGTTTTGTTTTGTTTTGCTAGCCAGCAAGCTTCCAAAATAATTTATAAGAAATTCTTGAGAGTTAGTATGGGTTACGGGCTATTCCCAATAGTCAAATTAAGAGAGACCATGCTTTTTCCAGAGTGGGTAAGAATTTAATATAATGGATACCAGATGTTCAGAGTCAGTTGACATGACTGAGAGAATGGGTTTAGGTATTTTTAATATATTGGTTTAATTTATCTTGAAATCCCCCTGCACACATTTTTAAATGTTTTGTTGTTGTTGTTATTTGTTTTGTTTTGTTTTTGAGATGGAGTTTTCAACTTAGATGTCAGAAAGACTTACATATAAACTGTATTTATCAAACTGAATAATTTCATTTGTTGGGAAAACTGCATACTTTTAGCTGTAATTGCAGTCCAACCATTTGTTATATGTTGCTTTCACCATTCATAGATTAAATGTTTACTGCTTTTGAGTTCACAAGAAAGTCTAGTAATACCCATAAGATGCCAATGTTCCTAATAAACTTTAGCAGGCTAATCATTCTTCAAGAAAAGATTTAAATATTAGTATCTTGATTATGTATCATGTTTATGGATTACAGAGAATCCTTGTGGGAAGAACTGTGTATGAATGTAACCTCAGCAGTCTCCGAAAAGAATAAACCTGCCCCCTGATCAGCATCTACTTCAGAGAAGACCATCCTGAGGAAAGGTTTTGTTTAAGGATGGCATCCCATCTGAGAAAGCTATACAAATATCATGCCAGCTTTTCAGCTGAATTGAAAAGTAAGAAGTTATTGGAACAGAACTAAAATGCAGGCAGTCAAGATTAGTCTGTTTCTCCATTCCCACTCACATTATATTTGTCTGTGAATCTGTGAATGTAATAATCTTCGTAAGGTTTAAAGATTTATTATTATTATTATTATTATTATTATTTTTGATGTACGTGGTGTTGGTCTAATATTAACACTGTCTTCATGTCTTGGGATTATAAGTAGGAGTAATGTCCAGTTCTGTAGGTTGCAGAATCCTCAAGATTCATGATAGAAGAGAGGTTGGAAGTTGTTAAAAGAAGTTTACAGATCTCGTGCAAATTAATGATTCTGAGAAGTTTTAGATTCTGGAGAAGAGATTTGAAACAAGAAACTAGAAGATAAAGAGAATGTCTGAAAAAAAAACTGATTTTCTTCTGAATTGCAGTATTTCTGCTGTGAAAAAGAGTCAGAGTTCAGTGGAAGCTCTCTATACTTTCATGCATTATACAGTACAAATAATAAAATTCATAGTCCATTCACTCAAATATATTTTGTAAGAAAGAATTTGTTCTATTGCCTAACATTTTACTAGCTTCCATATACATTTCATCTACAGAAGTTCTTTATGAACTAATTTCATTATAATTCAGAATTTTAATGCTACTGCTCTTACTGCTATTTGGGCTTGGAAAACACTATCCTTTAAAAAAGTTTAAATTCTTTTAACCCAGATTTATTATTTCTCCTTGTTTTATGCTTTCTGGACATCTAGGATCTAATTGTTCCTATCATTTTTATGAATGAACTCTGGATATATAATTCCAAATGAACATTTGGCATTAGTTCTAACACAGTTCTGCTGTGCAGATATATGGGAAGCACACTGAATATGGGGAGAAGTAAAGGGAACAATAAGCACAGTGGTCAATTCAATCACAGACACTGAGAACAGTATAAAATTCATGTAGATCAAGTACAGGAGTTTCTCCCTTGCTGATTCCACTGAAAATGTGAAACGTCCTGGGAAGCTTCTTTCACCTTTGCTGTATTGGGAACCAGTCCAGAAATTTGCCTGGATTCTCAAATGTTGAGGATTTGAGTCTAATTTTGTTCCTTAAAATCTAGTACCTTTGTACCATTATGCTGTGTGGGCTCATGAATTATTTCACTAGCTAAAGCTAGCTAGTTCCATATTTCACTATTGTTCTCAATTTTTTAAGTCAATTTCTCTCTCTTTATTTGCAAGTCAAGGGTGGCTTTTCCTCTAGTTGATGTATGGTTGCCTGTATTTGGTTTCCATTAGATAATCCTTCTATAAATGTTTCTGAGTACGTAGAGATTTGATCCAGGAAATTTCATTCCCATAGATTTATGATTTTATACTATCTGTTACTTCTTCTTTGTTTTTAATTCTTTGCAAATTTACTCAAAACCTGGGCCATTGTGTTCTTTAATGAGGATTTATGTAGTTCACTGATATGTAAGTCTACAGTTTTGAAATGGATTTAAGGAACCAGACATCTATTTTTTTTCTGGATGTTTTCCCTTCTAACTCAGGGTAAATTATATTTACCCAGCAAACTTGGGCTCTTGAAAATCCTAAGACGAATACTGACTCAGTTAACTTTTCCTGTGTATACACACTTCTGTATAAAATGTACAGGAATTGTAGTTGTGAGAACCATAATGCATTTTTCCAGTAGTATTATGTTATTGTAATGCCAACGCTTAATATGTTTACTATTTCTTCCTATTGTCTTCTCTGTCCATTATTTGTTCTTTTTCCCATTTTTCTTTTTTATCTTCTAATCATACCAATATGTGGGAAGATTCAGTGTTTTACTAGCATCAGTTTTGTTTCTCAATGTGTACCAGATGTAGATAAAAGAAAGCTAATTTTCCTGTTTCTAAATGCTAGCAGTAGTTTAACACTTTTCTAAAGAAATGTACTAGATTAACTAGTCATACGTCAAAATACAGTAAGTCTCAGTTCAGGCTGCTGCAACATGCAGCACTTGCAGATATTAGCATAGAACACTGAGATGAATGTAATATCTGTTACAGTCCTCAGTATTAGGTAGGTAGTGCTAAGCAAATCTTTGTCATGATAATCATATCAGTCTATAATTTGTTAATACTAGTAGGAGATATTGTGACACAGGGAACCATGTCTATAATGTAAAGCCATTGCTGAAATTATAATATAAATAACATGAAAAGTGAAAGGCTAGCAATGAGTGTGCCAGATGTCATGCCCTGACAGGACTGTTCTAATAAGGTGCAGTGGATGATGTGGAGACATGGAATGGTTGACAAATTACACTGGAAAGTAGTGAATTATACAGTATGATACAGATGTTTTCCAGGGTTTACTAGTTCATAGAATCATGGAATCATGGAATGGCCTGGGTTGAAAAGGACATCACAGATCATCTAGTTTCAACCCTCCTGCCACGGGCGGGGTCGCCAACCACTAGACTAGGCTGCCCAGAGCCACATCCAGCCTGGCCTTGAATGCATCCAGGGATGGGGCATCCACAACCTCCTTGGGCAACCTGTTCTAGCATGTCACCACCCTTTGTGTGAAAAACTTCCTCCTAATATCTAACCTAAACCTCCCCTGTCTTAGTTCCTCTTTGTCCTATCACTATCCACCCTCATAAACAGCCATCCCCCCCTCCTGTTTATATGCTCCCTTCAAGTACTGGAAGGCCACAATGAGGTCTTCCCAGAGCCTTCTCTTCTCCAAGCTAAACAAGCCCAGTTCTCTCAACATTTCTTCATAGGAGAGGTGCTCCAGCCCTCTGATCATCTTAGCCGTCCTTCTCCGGACTCGTTCCAAGGGCTATTTACTGTATCTTTGATTGAACATAAAAGAAAATAGCAGTTTCAGTAGTTTAGCCTTAGGGGGGCATAATGCAAATTCTACTACTGGTTAAACAGTGTGAACTTTTTTACTGATAATAGAAAATGGATTCTTTTATCTAATTTAAGAGTTGAAGAATATTTAAAGACATAAGAATTGTCATGTTTAATATTCTAGACATATTAATTCATTGGCAGATTTCAACTGCCAATTTCCTATATAGTAAATAGATATTAACACTTAAACACAGAAAGAAAAAAAAAAGCAAACAAAAAAAACTCTTTACTTCTTTTGTATATACTTTATTCCTTGTAGTCTGCCTAAACCAAAAATGTCTGCATTATCTGTGATGTTGGCTAGTTGCTAGTTAATTCTGAGGAGCAGATAATATAACCCTATGCCTCCAGTTCTGGAGCTCCCAATACAAGAAGGACATGGAATTGTTAGAGCAGGTCCAGAGGAGGGCCACAAAGATGAACAGAAGGCTAGAGCACTTCTCTTATGAGGACAGGCTGAGAGAGTTGGGCTCTTCAGCCTTGAGAAGAGAAAGCTCCGAGGAGACCTTATAGCAGCCATCCAGTACCTGAGGGGGGCCTGCAGGAAAGCTGAGGAGGGACTTTTATAAGGGCAGGTAGTGACAAAACAAGGGGAAATGGTTTTAAATTGGAAGAGAGTAGATTTAGACTAGATATTAAGAAGGAATTCTTTACCGTGAAGGTGGTGAGACACTGGAATAGGTTGCCCAGTGAGGTTGTGAATGCCCCCTTCCTGGATGCACTCCCTGGAAGCACCAGGCTGGATGGGGCTTTGAGCAACCTGGTCTAGAGGGAGGTGTCTCTGCCTATAGCAGGAGACTTGGAACTAGATGATCAAAAAGATCACTTCCAACACAAACCATTCTACTATTCTATGATTCTATTACAAATAACAGTCTGTAAAAGCTAATCACTGCAATTGCAAGAAAACTGAAATTTTGTATCTCAGTGTGGATGGAAAGCATTCATTTCTTCAGAAAAAAATTATGACCAACGGCTTAGACCTAATTGTAGTTACACCAGGAAGATAGGGAAGAAATGAAAAGGCCATGTAAATATCATCTCTATCAATCTTTCATTATTTTTCTCCAAATCCTGGAATTTATCAATCTAAACCAAACTATATTAGCTATTTTTAAGTTTTGGGAATGTGAGGGAAGTCAAACTAATGCGCTCTTGCTTCTCAACTATGTTCTTCAGCAGCTTTCTTTAACTTTTTCATATGTTTTAGACAGAAATGCATATAATACCTCACTCTAAGAAGTATTAGAAATTAGCATAACGATTCCTGGAATTGAGTAAAGTAGTAAATAGAGTATTCCTTGTATGACATTGATTTTACACATCAATATTTGTCACACAAACGTAAACATTTTCATCAGCCTTACTAAGTGAAATATGGATTATGAAAACCTAAAGTATTTATGAAGTTTCGACTGATTTTCCTAGAGAAATAAAAACAGGTGACAGATTTTTCTAATATTTCCCAAGAATCTCCTGCAATTGCAGTGAGGGGGGGGNAGGGAAGAAAAGAAGACTCAGGGAATTACAGGCCAGTCAGTCTCACCTGTTTGCCTGGCAAGATCATGGTGCAGACCTTCCTGGAAACTATCCTAAAGCACATGGAAAACAAAGTGGTGATATTCAACTTGTCTAAGTTCAAATCATTCCTAACAAATTTGGTAACCTTCTACAATGAGATTACAGCACTGGTGGATAAGGGAAGAGCAATTGATGCAATCTTTCTGGACATGTGCAAAACATTTGACATTGACACATACGTCTTTGTCTCTAAATTGGAGATACATGGATTTGACAGACTATTTGGTGGATAAGGAATTGGTTGGATGGTCACACTCAAAGAGTTGCAGTCAATGACTCAATGTCCAAGTGGAAACTGGTGATGAATAGTGTACTTCAAGGTTCTGCATTTGTCCGGTATTATTAAACATTTTTTGTCAGCCACATGGACAGTGACATTGAGTGCACCCTCAGCAAGTTTGCAGATGACACACAGCTAAATGGTACAGTCAGCAACTGGAGGTAAGGTTCCTCCATCCAGAGGGACTTTGACAGTTTTGAGAGGTGGGACTCTACAAAGTTCAATGAGGCCTATAGCAAAGTCCTTCACCTGGGTTGGAGCAGTCCCAAATGTGAGTACAGTTGGGGTGGAGAATTAATAGAGAACAGTCCTGAGAAGGATTTGGGGGCGTTTTCTGTTGAGAATCTCAACCTGACCTAGCGGTGTCCACTTTTAGCCACAAAAGCCAACTGTATCCTGGGCTGGATCAAAAGAATAACCAGCAAGCTGAGGGTGATAATTCTCCCCCTCTTCTGTGCTCTTATAAGACCCCACCTTGAGTAATACATTCACCTCTAAGTAAGAAGCCCATGGAACTGTTGGGGTGATTCCAGAGGAGGATCACAAATATATTCAGATGTCTGGTGCACCTTTCCTCTGAAGACTGGCCGAGAGATTTGGAGCTGTTCAGCCTGGAGAACAGAAGGCTCCAGTGAGAAACCTTATAGAAACCTTCTAGAACCTGAAGGGGTCTTATAAAAAAGCTGGAGAGTATGTTGTGACAGGACAAGGAGTAATGGCCTTAAACTTTTAAAAGAGGGTGAACTTAGATTAAATATAAAGAAAAAAATATTTTACTATGGTGTTGGTGAGGCAATGAAATAGGTTTCCCAGAGAAGTTTTAAATGTCCCATCTCTGGAAGTGTCCAAGGCCAGGCTAGATTGGGCTTTGGGCAACCTGATCTAATGGAAGGTGTCCCTGCCTATGGCAGAAAAGTTGGAACTAAATTTCTTTAAGATTACTTCCAAACCAAATGATTCAATGATTCTATGAAGTTGAGAATAAAAGTTATGGTGTTTTATTTGCAAGACTAGCCTGTATAAATACTGGCTGTGATGGAATGCAGATTTCTTTTTCAGATCCTAATAATCCCATTAGATTCAAACTGAGCTGTAAACAAACAGGCAAGCAAACATCTATTCCTTCTTTTCCACAAGCATAGACTCAGTTTTCATAGATTCACATAAATTAAAAGAGAAAATGGAAATAGGAAATAATCCTGTTCTATCATAATATCAGTCTTGCAAAAAGGGTAATACTTGATGTAATCATCTTCCTACTAACAAGAACTTTTTCTATCTTTGGCTGTTTCTTGTTAGCCAAAATACAAAATTTACAACTTTCACAGCTGTGTTAGAAACTGTTAAAGTAGTCTATGTTATGTACGTGTTTGTATATAAATGCTTTTGTACAAAATATTATATATTCATATAATCAATAATAGGTGTTGACCATGACAGTTGAAAGGATGCCTAGCTATTTAGTTTTATTCAGTTTTGCATCCCATACTATTATTTTTGTCTTTAATTTTGATTCATAACTGCAATCACAGTGTTAGTTGTACCTATTGAACTTATTTTGTAGAAATATGTTTTGGATCTCATTTGTGACAAAAAATGCCTCTCTGACTAAACAGAAATTGTAATCAAGGAATTACTAAATTGTATAAAGCTGCAATTTAGTTAATTTTGCTATTATTCAGCAGACAAACTTTGGAATTGCTTCTCACCTTCAAATTCAATAAGTATTTGACAAAAGTCTGTATTTTTCAGAGGAAAAAATACAGACAACAAACATACATTTTATTCATTTTTAAACAACAACAACAGCAACAAAACAAATTCATTTTAATCTCTTTATTTAACCTCAAAGCAAAACAAAAACTATTATAACAAATGTCCTGAAAGTCTAATTTACTCAAGCAAGCAAAGTAAAAAATGCAATCAAGATTCATTGCAATAAACATAGGTTTTGTTATTTCAATTAATATGAAAGACAGGATGCTAACTGCAATGCAAAAAGACAAAACACTTAGAACACAAACACTAAAAATACTTGCATACTGTTAGAATTTCACTCCTATACATCTTAGTTCTGCTGTCCTAGACTATGACAATATTGCAAGTTTTTGCTTTCAGATCCTTTTGAAAGTGTTGCCATGCAAAATTTGTAGATCTTGTCTGGGAATCAATGGTGAAAATTATTATCTGAACACTTGTATTTTGGGGTATTTTATTTATTTCCATAATTGAATTATGAGACAATTTGATCTTTGGCTGCTAGATATCTTCTATGAGGGCTGTTCCAAAAATTATGCCTTCTGTTTTATTAAGTTAGTGCATGACATCCAAGACACATATTGGTGGTAAGGTGGTTGAGATTGAACCTTCCTCCAGTATTCTGTTACATTTTGTTGCAAAGCAACAGATGGCAGCAGAGAGGCAGTCTGACTAAATGGCATCTGACATGGAAGTCCACATAAAGCAAAGGTGTGTAACAGAATTTCTCCATGCAGAAAAAAATGGCACACATTGACATTCATTGATGATTGCTGAATGTTTATGGAGACTAAACAGTGGATTTCAGCACAGTGAGGCAGTGGTGATAGCAATACTGGGTCACATCATCTGTAGATTTGTACAAGCATGGCATGCAGGCTCTTGTTCATTGTCTGTGAAAATGCATAGTAAATGGTGGTGACTATATTGAAAAATAGTGTTTTTTAGCTGAGAATTTGTTCTTTCTTATAGCATTCTTGTGCTCTTTGTGTCTATAGTAGTTTCCAAGGAATTACATAGGAGTATAACTTTTGGAGTGACTCCACATATATAAAGTTTTATAAAAATTTTCATAATAAATATTTTTAAATCTATTTACATCTGAAAACTTTGTTTATTTAATCTTTATAGTCTAGCACTGGTCCTCTATATGCAGCTACAAACTTAGTTTTCCATTTGGTTATTCAGTATGAGATTTAAATTATTGTAGTCTTGTGGGCAATAGCACTGCCTTAGACAATCTACTCTGCCACATCTCCCTATAATCTTATTGAAAATGTGGGAGATCTTCAGTCGGAAACGAAGAACTTCAGTCCATATTGTCTGCAAGAAAGATATAATTCCTTTATAATAATAAAGTTTTATAATGCTTTCATACTACAGACACTGTCTCTTAGTCCCAGAAAGTCAAATTTAGAGGGCACTTGGGCACTTGCTCCAAACATCCGGCATTCCCCAGATTTCTTTGCTGGCTGTAGTGTCTGATATATTAAGAATAAATAAGCTGTGCTCTTTTTTTTTTTTTTTTTTTTTTCTCCTTTCTAAGCAATGGTTTGCTAGTGTATTGTGTAGTTTCCATCAAAGGGCATCAAGAGCACTCCTGAAAACTGTAACTCATATTTACTATATACATGCATTTTAAAATGTTTTTAATTCCTTTAGTTATTTTCTAGCACATTTCTTTGTTTCTCTGTTTTTGTTCTGTTTTGTTTTGTTTTGCTAGCCAGCAAGCTTCCAAAATAATTTATAAGAAATTCTTGAGAGTTAGTATGGGTTACGGGCTATTCCCAATAGTCAAATTAAGAGAGACCATGCTTTTTCCAGAGTGGGTAAGAATTTAATATAATGGATACCAGATGTTCAGAGTCAGTTGACATGACTGAGAGAATGGGTTTAGGTATTTTTAATATATTGGTTTAATTTATCTTGAAATCCCCCTGCACACATTTTTAAATGTTTTGTTGTTGTTGTTATTTGTTTTGTTTTGTTTTTGAGATGGAGTTTTCAACTTAGATGTCAGAAAGACTTACATATAAACTGTATTTATCAAACTGAATAATTTCATTTGTTGGGAAAACTGCATACTTTTAGCTGTAATTGCAGTCCAACCATTTGTTATATGTTGCTTTCACCATTCATAGATTAAATGTTTACTGCTTTTGAGTTCACAAGAAAGTCTAGTAATACCCATAAGATGCCAATGTTCCTAATAAACTTTAGCAGGCTAATCATTCTTCAAGAAAAGATTTAAATATTAGTATCTTGATTATGTATCATGTTTATGGATTACAGAGAATCCTTGTGGGAAGAACTGTGTATGAATGTAACCTCAGCAGTCTCCGAAAAGAATAAACCTGCCCCCTGATCAGCATCTACTTCAGAGAAGACCATCCTGAGGAAAGGTTTTGTTTAAGGATGGCATCCCATCTGAGAAAGCTATACAAATATCATGCCAGCTTTTCAGCTGAATTGAAAAGTAAGAAGTTATTGGAACAGAACTAAAATGCAGGCAGTCAAGATTAGTCTGTTTCTCCATTCCCACTCACATTATATTTGTCTGTGAATCTGTGAATGTAATAATCTTCGTAAGGTTTAAAGATTTATTATTATTATTATTATTATTATTATTTTTGATGTACGTGGTGTTGGTCTAATATTAACACTGTCTTCATGTCTTGGGATTATAAGTAGGAGTACTGTCCAGTTCTGTAGGTTGCAGAATCCTCAAGATTCATGATAGAAGAGAGGTTGGAAGTTGTTAAAAGAAGTTTACAGATCTCGTGCAAATTAATGATTCTGAGAAGTTTTAGATTCTGGAGAAGAGATTTGAAACAAGAAACTAGAAGATAAAGAGAATGTCTGAAAAAAAAACTGATTTTCTTCTGAATTGCAGTATTTCTGCTGTGAAAAAGAGTCAGAGTTCAGTGGAAGCTCTCTATACTTTCATGCATTATACAGTACAAATAATAAAATTCATAGTCCATTCACTCAAATATATTTTGTAAGAAAGAATTTGTTCTATTGCCTAACATTTTACTAGCTTCCATATACATTTCATCTACAGAAGTTCTTTATGAACTAATTTCATTATAATTCAGAATTTTAATGCTACTGCTCTTACTGCTATTTGGGCTTGGAAAACACTATCCTTTAAAAAAGTTTAAATTCTTTTAACCCAGATTTATTATTTCTCCTTGTTTTATGCTTTCTGGACATCTAGGATCTAATTGTTCCTATCATTTTTATGAATGAACTCTGGATATATAATTCCAAATGAACATTTGGCATTAGTTCTAACACAGTTCTGCTGTGCAGATATATGGGAAGCACACTGAATATGGGGAGAAGTAAAGGGAACAATAAGCACAGTGGTCAATTCAATCACAGACACTGAGAACAGTATAAAATTCATGTAGATCAAGTACAGGAGTTTCTCCCTTGCTGATTCCACTGAAAATGTGAAACGTCCTGGGAAGCTTCTTTCACCTTTGCTGTATTGGGAACCAGTCCAGAAATTTGCCTGGATTCTCAAGTGTTGCGGATTTGAGTCTAATTTTGTTCCTTAAAATCTAGTACCTTTGTACCATTATGCTGTGTGGGCTCATGAATTATTTCACTAGCTAAAGCTAGCTAGTTCCATATTTCACTATTGTTCTCAATTTTTTAAGTCAATTTCTCTCTCTTTATTTGCAAGTCAAGGGTGGCTTTTCCTCTAGTTGATGTATGGTTGCCTGTATTTGGTTTCCATTAGATAATCCTTCTATAAATGTTTCTGAGTACGTAGAGATTTGATCCAGGAAATTTCATTCCCATAGATTTATGATTTTATACTATCTGTTACTTCTTCTTTGTTTTTAATTCTTTGCAAATTTACTCAAAACCTGGGCCATTGTGTTCTTTAATGAGGATTTATGTAGTTCACTGATATGTAAGTCTACAGTTTTGAAATGGATTTAAGGAACCAGACATCTATTTTTTTTCTGGATGTTTTCCCTTCTAACTCAGGGTAAATTATATTTACCCAGCAAACTTGGGCTCTTGAAAATCCTAAGACGAATACTGACTCAGTTAACTTTTCCTGTGTATACACACTTCTGTATAAAATGTACAGGAATTGTAGTTGTGAGAACCATAATGCATTTTTCCAGTAGTATTATGTTATTGTAATGCCAACGCTTAATATGTTTACTATTTCTTCCTATTGTCTTCTCTGTCCATTATTTGTTCTTTTTCCCATTTTTCTTTTTTATCTTCTAATCATACCAATATGTGGGAAGATTCAGTGTTTTACTAGCATCAGTTTTGTTTCTCAATGTGTACCAGATGTAGATAAAAGAAAGCTAATTTTCCTGTTTCTAAATGCTAGCAGTAGTTTAACACTTTTCTAAAGAAATGTACTAGATTAACTAGTCATACGTCAAAATACAGTAAGTCTCAGTTCAGGCTGCTGCAACATGCAGCACTTGCAGATATTAGCATAGAACACTGAGATGAATGTAATATCTGTTACAGTCCTCAGTATTAGGTAGGTAGTGCTAAGCAAATCTTTGTCATGATAATCATATCAGTCTATAATTTGTTAATACTAGTAGGAGATATTGTGACACAGGGAACCATGTCTATAATGTAAAGCCATTGCTGAAATTATAATATAAATAACATGAAAAGTGAAAGGCTAGCAATGAGTGTGCCAGATGTCATGCCCTGACAGGACTGTTCTAATAAGGTGCAGTGGATGATGTGGAGACATGGAATGGTTGACAAATTACACTGGAAAGTAGTGAATTATACAGTATGATACAGATGTTTTCCAGGGTTTACTAGTTCATAGAATCATGGAATCATGGAATGGCCTGGGTTGAAAAGGACATCACAGATCATCTAGTTTCAACCCTCCTGCCACGGGCGGGGTCGCCAACCACTAGACTAGGCTGCCCAGAGCCACATCCAGCCTGGCCTTGAATGCATCCAGGGATGGGGCATCCACAACCTCCTTGGGCAACCTGTTCTAGCATGTCACCACCCTTTGTGTGAAAAACTTCCTCCTAATATCTAACCTAAACCTCCCCTGTCTTAGTTCCTCTTTGTCCTATCACTATCCACCCTCATAAACAGCCATCCCCCCCTCCTGTTTATATGCTCCCTTCAAGTACTGGAAGGCCACAATGAGGTCTTCCCAGAGCCTTCTCTTCTCCAAGCTAAACAAGCCCAGTTCTCTCAACTTTTCTTCATAGGAGAGGTGCTCCAGCCCTCTGATCATCTTAGCCGTCCTTCTCCGGACTCGTTCCAAGGGCTATTTACTGTATCTTTGATTGAACATAAAAGAAAATAGCAGTTTCAGTAGTTTAGCCTTAGGGGGGCATAATGCAAATTCTACTACTGGTTAAACAGTGTGAACTTTTTTACTGATAATAGAAAATGGATTCTTTTATCTAATTTAAGAGTTGAAGAATATTTAAAGACATAAGAATTGTCATGTTTAATATTCTAGACATATTAATTCATTGGCAGATTTCAACTGCCAATTTCCTATATAGTAAATAGATATTAACACTTAAACACAGAAAGAAAAAAAAAAGCAAACAAAAAAAACTCTTTACTTCTTTTGTATATACTTTATTCCTTGTAGTCTGCCTAAACCAAAAATGTCTGCATTATCTGTGATGTTGGCTAGTTGCTAGTTAATTCTGAGGAGCAGATAATATAACCCTATGCCTCCAGTTCTGGAGCTCCCAATACAAGAAGGACATGGAATTGTTAGAGCAGGTCCAGAGGAGGGCCACAAAGATGAACAGAAGGCTAGAGCACTTCTCTTATGAGGACAGGCTGAGAGAGTTGGGCTCTTCAGCCTTGAGAAGAGAAAGCTCCGAGGAGACCTTATAGCAGCCATCCAGTACCTGAGGGGGGCCTGCAGGAAAGCTGAGGAGGGACTTTTATAAGGGCAGGTAGTGACAAAACAAGGGGAAATGGTTTTAAATTGGAAGAGAGTAGATTTAGACTAGATATTAAGAAGGAATTCTTTACCGTGAAGGTGGTGAGACACTGGAATAGGTTGCCCAGTGAGGTTGTGAATGCCCCCTTCCTGGATGCACTCCCTGGAAGCACCAGGCTGGATGGGGCTTTGAGCAACCTGGTCTAGAGGGAGGTGTCTCTGCCTATAGCAGGAGACTTGGAACTAGATGATCAAAAAGATCACTTCCAACACAAACCATTCTACTATTCTATGATTCTATTACAAATATCAGTCTGTAAAAGCTAATCACTGCAATTGCAAGAAAACTGAAATTTTGTATCTCAGTGTGGATGGAAAGCATTCATTTCTTCAGAAAAAAATTATGACCAACGGCTTAGACCTAATTGTAGTTACACCAGGAAGATAGGGAAGAAATGAAAAGGCCATGTAAATATCATCTCTATCAATCTTTCATTATTTTTCTCCAAATCCTGGAATTTATCAATCTAAACCAAACTATATTAGCTATTTTTAAGTTTTGGGAATGTGAGGGAAGTCAAACTAATGCGCTCTTGCTTCTCAACTATGTTCTTCAGCAGCTTTCTTTAACTTTTTCATATGTTTTAGACAGAAATGCATATAATACCTCACTCTAAGAAGTATTAGAAATTAGCATAACGATTCCTGGAATTGAGTAAAGTAGTAAATAGAGTATTCCTTGTATGACATTGATTTTACACATCAATATTTGTCACACAAACGTAAACATTTTCATCAGCCTTACTAAGTGAAATATGGATTATGAAAACCTAAAGTATTTATGAAGTTTCGACTGATTTTCCTAGAGAAATAAAAACAGGTGACAGATTTTTCTAATATTTCCCAAGAATCTCCTGCAATTGCAGTGAGGGGGGGGAAAAAAAAATAAAAAAATAAAAATAAAAAGTTTATAACTGTATAAATTAACATTTCACTCAATATAAACCTAATACATTACCAGAATGTTATCTTATTCCGTGAAGCAATTTCCCTTTGCATCACTTGTTAAAAAAAAAGAAAAAAGAAAAAAGAAAAAAAAAAAAGAAAAAAGAATATCCAGAGTTAGAATTTCCTGAAATCATCATAAAATAATGGATTCAAGTACCAGATTCACCGGAACAGAAAGGTACTGTGTTTTGAGATTTCTCTAAGGAATATATTTCCCAAGGTAAAATTGGGACTCATTTTACTTCATTAAAGAAGGCTTTAATCACTCCAGGAAAATGAAGTTTGCATGTTATAGTATTTTCATTAACTACTACTAGAAGATAGAAATCATGTGTGAGCTATACAACGTTCAACAATAACAAAATATATTTTTGCTGAATAACAGCAGTAGTGAAAAACTTTTGCATCAAGAATAAAAAACAGTGTAATTTCCCCAAACATAGCAAGATCTTTCTCTTTAGGAAACATTTTTTCATTTCTCTGTTTCATTTCTAGCCCATAGGATTTGTAATTTTATTCACACTATCAAATTATGCACCACCAAGTGCTATTAATTTAAAATAATGTTTTACTTAAGTCAGGAGATATCAACTGGATCTGAAATAAGTTCTCAAAAGGGTCTTACAAGTATCTTTTCACTAACTGAAAAGGGGATGCTTAGCGAATGAGCACATACACCACTCTAGCTCAAAAACAGAAGAGCTATCACATATATTTCATATGCACAACTTGCATAGTCACTTGCCACCATTAGGGCAGAGGAAATAAAAAGGTCTTCCAGATACCACTAGCAACTTAGGAGACTATCTGTCATACAGTACAGAATCATAGAAAAATAAAATCTTTTGACTTGGGAGGGACCCTTAAAAGTCATCTAGTCCAACTCCCCTACAGTGAACAGGGACATCTACAGCTAGGTCATGTTGCTCAGAGCCTGAGACAGCCTGACCATGAATGTCTCTAAGGATGCGGCTTCCATCACTTATCTGGGCAACCTGTTCCAGTGCTTCACCATCCTTATTGTAAAAAACTTCTTCCTTATTTCCAATCTAAATCTCTCCTATTTCAGCTTGAAACCATTTCCAATTGTTTTTTTCACAACAGACCCTGCTAGAGAGTCTATCCCCTTCTTTATTATAGCCCCTCTTTAGATACTGAAAGGCTGCTATTCAGGCTCCCTGGAGCCTTCTCTTCTCCAGGCTGAACAGCCCCAGCTCTCTCAGCCTGTCCTCATAGGGGAGGTGCTCCATCACTTGGATCATTTTTGTGGCCCATTTCTGTACTTCAGGTGAGGTCTCACTAGCAAAGAGTAGAGGAGCAGGATCATTTCACTCAACCTGGTGGCCCTGCTTCTTTTGATATAGCCCAGGTTACAGATGGCTTTCTGGGCTGTGAGGGTGCATTTCTGGTTCATGCCCAGCTTACCATCCACCAACACCACAAAGTCCTTTTCAACAGGGCTCAACCCTTTTTTTCCCCATCTTTTACTGATAGTGGAGGTTGCCTCATGAGGTTCTCCTGGGCCCACTGCTTGAGCATTTCTTGGTCTCTCTGAATGGCATTCCCATCCCTTGGGTGTATCAACCACCCAGCTTGGTGGTGTTATCCACAAACTTATTAAGGGTGGACTTGACCCCACTGTCAATGCCATTTGATGAAGATGTTAAAGAGCACTGGTCCCAGTACTGATCTCTGAGGGATAACACCTGCTTCTTATCTACATAAGGACATTGAGCTGTTGACCTCCATTCCCTGGATACTATCTATCTCACAACCAATTCTTCATTCATCTAAGAGTCCACCCATCAAATCCGTATCTTTCCAATTTGGAGAGAAGAATGTTATACAAGATTGTCTCAAAGGCCTTACTGAAGTCCAGATAGATGACATCAGTGGCTCTTCCCTTGTCTACTGACACAGTTACACCACCATAAAAAGCAACAAGATAGGTCAGGCAGGACCTGTCCTTGGTGAAGCCAAGCTCATTATCGCGTATCACCTACCTTTTTTCATATGTTTTATCATAGATTCCAGCAGGATTTGCTCCATGATCTTTCCAGGGATAAAGTATACTGTAGTGAATGCTTAAACTCTAGAAGTCCCAGTCCCAGTCATTAAAAAGCAGTAGGGGAAACTCACAGCTAGTGGCAGTCTAGAGAAATGGTCTTCAATTTCCCAGAGTTGTTAAGTACTCCAAGTCCCTCATAATTCATCAGGAAAAATAAATAAATAAATAAATAAATAAAATAAAAAAATCAAAAATTCCAAATTCCTTTGTGAATCTTGGCTTGAGGAAATATTCATTTAGACTCGCTCTTTTATTGAGTCTGTGAAAGGTTTTGAAATAGGCTTATATTACACTGCGAACAACTTCTAACCATCCATTCATAAGGTATCCTAATACATTATTTTCTTAAGTCCATTCCTTATAAATGTTTCACTGTGCATGAAACTATGAAATGCTGTTTCAATCCAGAGTACCTAGCAACAATTTTCTTATGGGAGTGGGGGTTCATGTTTGCAGTTGAGAAGTTTTATCTCTGTTTTACAGACTTTGATTTAGCGTTTGCTATATGCAAAATAGAGTATGTTTTACAGGAGAAGTTAAATCCAAAATGCACTGTAAGATTATGTTTTAGATGTTTTCCTTGTAAGTAAAATGTATTGTAGGTTCAGGCATCATCCGGAGGAATAAGAACTGAAAATCTACTTTATCATTAGATATAATTAATAACATATCCTACCTTTTTTTTTTTTTTTTTAAATGGGGACAGATAAGTCAGTTGAACATTTTGATTTATACCACCAAGCTATTTTTTAAACTTGCATAATTTTTTGAAACGAGTAATACTGTATTTTCCCATGAATAAGCAACTTGCCAAAATCCATCAAACGGATATAGCTAGTAAAATAACAGTACTGGTTTCCCTAGCCAAGAAAGTTGCATTCTGTCTGGTGAGACTTGCAATTAAGGTTTTATATGATACAAAGTTAATGAGTTTGAAGTTCATTAGGATTTCTTTTGAATTGCCAAATAGTTTGGCACAGATCATTCCAGAGCCAGCAGATGATATAATACATTTCAGCTATTATTAATTTGAACTAGACTTGAAGCAGTGACCTAGAGGTAAAAGTGCTTGCAAGATTTTCTAATCCCCGGAGACAACTAGCTCCCATAGAGCTTATACATACCAATAACAACAGTTACGCTGAGCAGACAAATTTTAGAGGCATTTTATTTGCTTCTAATTGTTAAGTAGATCAGTTGCAGCCAGCATTCATATTCACATTTTACAGGTCTTTGGCTCATGTCAGAAAAATCATACTCAGTAAAATAGTTTCATATATCTTTTTATTTAATTTCATGATAAAGGGCTCTTGATAAAAACATTTTAAGGCATAACACCAAAGTTAAGAAGTCATGTATGCCTACAATTATAAAGTAATCATGAACAAAGTGTGGTGCTAACAATTGAAACACTGAAAAGCTTAAGACTTGCATTGTGTACAAGTGGTTGTTTCCTTTATTGCATGTTTTCTATTCTGTTTGTAGTTTTTTTGTTCTTTTTTGAGTCATCTGGTTAGGACAGACAGATATTAGACAACATGTATGGAAATTCAGGTCTTTCTTTCTCCTGATAGAAAGACTTCTAGACAGTTGAAATCCCTAGAGAGTCCTAAATGGACCTCATCTTTCAACTATAAGTAACTTAGGTGGATACTAACAAACATTAGGAATTATCTGCATATCATTTTAAACTATAAAACATAATCTTTCTTTTGGGTTTAATAGAAGTATTCAAATATTTCAATTTTTATTTGAGTAATTTCCTTATGCTTTACTGACATTTTCTTGCTTCAAAGCAAATATCCTGTATTTGGGACATTTCCCTATTTTGTCATTAACCTGTTTGACAGTTTCTATTTATGTTTTCCATGTTGTTTGTGTATGCATTTTAGAGGTAAACACAAAGAAACCTCATGTAGTTTCACATTCATCACACAGAAGTATAATCTGTTCCCATTGCTTCAGGAAATCCCCTGTGATGTGCTGTCAATATTTTAACAAGAGACTGTTACAAATCACTCTCCCCTTAAGCCTGTGTCAAATCTGTGCACCCGGAGTATGTGTGCTCCATGAAAGAATGTTGACAGATTCATTTGTTTCTGGTTTAACGTGAAAATGCATTCTCATAAACATTACCAAGAAAGATTGGATCTTATTTGGCAAACAAACTGATATTAAGATCTTGGAAATGTCTAGGCTATGTTCTTTAGCAAAAACAAACTGATGAATAAAACATTTAAAGACAAGGTTGCTAGGATAGCACTATCTGCTCTAAAACAGCATGTGAGTAAAACTGTGTACTACTGGTTATCTACTCAGATGTAATACATTATAAGATCTTTGTTTTTCTCACTAAGTTATCTATCATTTGATAAACTCCTAAGAGTTCCCAAATGCAAAATATTGCAGACATTGTATAAAACATACACACAAAACTATTGTGGATATTCTGAAAATGATTTCAACTTCTCAAAATGCATATTATTATTATTATTATTATTATTATTGACAATTATTTTTACATTGGGACACCCTTCTATAATTCTGATAACTATATGTGTAATTAATTTCATAAAAAGGAAAATACTGTTAATCAGGAAGAAATATGGGTCTTTTTTTTTTTTTTTTTTTTAACTTGTCCCCAAATACTTCATAGATTGATGTTGAGTCTATCTTCTGGAAGATACCATTTTCTTATACAGAGAAGCCAATGAAACTTATTTTTTTTCCATTCACAAACTGAGAATAAGTTATTTATTTATTTATTTATTTATTTATTTTGCTGTCTTGTTAAGCAGGCCTTTATAACTAAGTTAGTTCCTAACATGAAAACCAATGGCAGTGATCATTGACAGGCTTCTAGACGCACATAAAAGTAGCCTGTATAGTGTCAAGGCAAATTCCCCTGAAAGTACGTCCTTTTTTGAGTATTTCCGAAAAATACAGTATAAACCTTAAACATTATGAATAGAACAGAATAGAACAGAACAAAATAGAATTGTTCTGTTGGAAGGGGCCTTTAAAAGTTATGTAGTCCAACTGTCTGACACCTTTGAGGCTAATCAAAAGTTAAAGCATGTTGTTGAAGGCGTTATCCAAATACTTCTTGAACATGAACAGGCATGGGTCATCAATCAGGTCTTCTCCAGGAAGGCTGCTTGAGCATTTGACCACCCTCACAGTAAAGAATTTTTTACTTAATACCAAGTCTGAATCTCCCCTGGCACAACTTTGTTCTTTTCCTATGCATCCTATCATCCCATGTGATTCATGATAACCTGTTTGTTTTTCTTATAAACTGCAAAAGTCTGGTGAAATCTCTTCAAAGCTGTACTTTAATGGTTCTTTCAGTAGCCTCTTGCTGACATAGTAATTTTGCTCTTTGCTATTGCCTGCATTATTTATTAGGGTACATATATATATCTGTGTGTGCTTAGTTGATTACTCTTTCTGTTACCGGTATTTGTCTCAGAATCATAGATGCACAAGAAGGTGTCTGGATGAGCATTGAGTATTTCCAGAAAAAGAGATTCTGGGCAGCCTGTTTCCACTCTCATAGGAAAGAAGTTCTTCACTGTGCTAGTGTGGAACTTCCTGTGCTCCAGTCTCTGCCCATTGCCCCTTATTCTGTTGCTGCATGCCACCAAAAGAATCCACCCCTGTCCACTTGACTTCAGCACTTTAGATATTTATAAACAGTGATACAGTGCCCTCAGTTTCCTTTTCCCTACTTTGAAGAGTTCCAGGTCTCTCAGCCTTTCCTCTTAAGGGAGACACTCTTGGCCCTTAATCATCTTTGTGGCCCTCTGCTGCACTCTTTTTAGGAGATCCTGTCTTTCTTGAACTGAGGAGTCCAGAACAAGATGCAGTATTCTGGATGTGGCCACACCAGGACAGAGTAGAGGGGGAGGTTCACCTCGCTCGACCTGCTGGCCACGCTCTTTTTAATGTACCACTGGCCTTCTTGGCCACAAGGGCACACTGCTGGCTCATGGCCAACCTGTTGTCCACTGGGACACCTAGCCCTGCAGAGCATGTGGTTTTTCCTTCACAGGTGTAGGTTTCTATCCTTGCCCTTGTTGAACTTCACAAGGTTCCCCTCCAAACAACTCTCCAGTTTGTCCAAGTCTTGCTGAATGGCAGTAAAGCCTTCTGGTGCATCAGCCACTCCTCCCAGCTTTGTATCATCTGCAAAATTTGCTGAAAGTGGACTCTATCCCTATATCTAGGTCACTGATGAAGATTTTGAACAAGGTCAGATCCAGCACTGGCCCAACACCACTAGCCACAGGCTTCCAACTAGACTCTGTGCCACTGATCACAATCCTTTGAGCTCTGTCAGTCATCCAGTTCTCAATCTGTCTTGCTATTCAGTCACCTATCCCACACTTTCTAAGCTTACCTATGAGGATGCTATGGGATACAGTGTCAAACACCTTGCTGATGTCAAGATGCACAACATCCACTGCTGTTCCCTCCTCTAGCCAGCCAGTGATGACATCCTAGAGGACTACCAGGTGAGCTGAGCATGATTCTCCATGGTGAAGCCATGTTGACTACTCTTGATAACCTCTTTATTCTCTTCCTGATCAGATGGGCTGTAATACACACCCAAAACGGTGTCACCCACATTACCTCGACCCTTAATTCTTACCCACAAGCTCTCCACTCTCTCATCATTCATACTCAGATGTAGCTCAGTACTTTCTAGTTGCTCTCTCATATAAAGAGCAACTCCACCACCTCACCTTCCTGGCATGTTTTTCCTAAAAAGGATATAGCCATCCATGACAGCATTCCAGTCACTCCTTGTCACTTATGATGAATAGCACTTAATGTAGTATCCTGCCAGAGCAGAGCCTTGTGTTCTAGATATCTTTACATGGTGGTATACGTGAGAAATCTTTGGCCCCACTGAAGACAGTGAATGTTTTGATGTTGAGTCAGTGAGATCAGCGAAGGTGAACATTTAGGTTATGAATTACAGGAAAACAAAGAAACAACAAAAACAAAAACAAGCAGACTCCTTGTCACAGAGTTATCTAGATCTAGATGCCCGTGACAGGGGGGCAGTAGGCCCATGGGCCGCCCGGCCCCCAAAAATGGGAAGGGAAAAAGGAAAGGGGTAGGGAGATGGGAGCTGGGCTCAAGGAAGAAAAAAACAGAACAGCAGCAATGATCTAAGGAGGAAACCTTATTTTACCAACTATAACATTGGAATGCAAGATAACACAATATAATACAATCTAATTGGAATTGAAACTAATAAATCAAATACAGTAGGAGAGAGAGAGAGTTTTCTGAGAAACCGAGCAAACATGAAAGCTTGGAATGGCTTGGAAGCACCCTCACACCCCCCCTGCCAGGCAGTAAGAGAGAGCCAAAAGGAGGGGCCAGAATCCATGACTTCTGTGATGTACAGGGGACAGGTACCCAGAACTGGAGCATTAACACTTTAACTCCCAGTGCACTACATGGTGTTATGATGTGGAATACGGAAAACCAAAAATAACAAACCCATGACACTCCTACATGGCATATTTCATTTTTTACCTTTTATTTTTCCCTATGCAGAGACCACTCTACAATTGTGCGTATTCAGCTTCACTTAATGCTCAGTTTGTTGAATATGATGCAAAGAAGGACATATAAATTGATTAAAAGCTTCCCAAACTTCACTTGCTGAGAAAAAGCTTCAAAACTCAATATGTATTTTTTGGTTAATATAAGACGAGAGATAACAATCTGCAGAAATATCTGATGCCTGACAACATTTCAGATGAAAATGCATTGGAATTGTGTCGAAGAACTGAAAGGAATAATATGAAAATACTCAAGTTTTTGAACTTCACAGAACAGAATTCAGGCAGAGGAACTGACCAACAACATATTGGAAATAACAAAAATCTTAAATATTCTGCCTCACTTTATCTTTTTATAATACTTATGAAAATAGAAAAAAAGCATTGTTTAAAGCATGAAGCTCAGCATACTGAATTCTCATTTAAGCTTGATGACTGACTCATAAGAGAAAATTAAGGTATTTACTTCAAGGCAAGAACTTCCTAAGTGTGATGTGGCAATAATGAAACGCAATGAGAGGAAGGGAAAATGACTTTAAAATGTAAAGTACAATTATAAAGGTGAAATGGCTTATCTGTTGTATCAGAATTATGTGACCACTGCCTAAATCAGAAATTCAGTTAAAGAAGTCACAGAAGATTGATATTGCTGAAGAAGTTTTTCCTTTTAGGCTCTATATTTGGATAATAATATATGTATATAATCTGGAGCTGATTATATTTCCAGTGTGCAAACAGCATATAAGGCATCTCAAAGGCAATCTGCTCATCTACTTGAATTCTTATATATATATAGGGTAAGATTTGTAAAATCATAGGAGTGGAATTATCTCCTTCAGGCTGTACAAAAGATCCTTGGCGCATGCATTGTTTGGAAAAAGTAGAAGTTTGCAAAGTCAATTCAGACAACAAATCATTCACAAATACTGGAGGTCCATTCATATCTGAACAACTGAGGTCAATATGTTTTGTACAATCAATCATGCAGATCAGATTGTTTTAATTATGCTAGGTGATATGTTCAGCAGCCAGAAAAGGGGAGTAGAATTGAAAGGAAGTATTTAATCTTTCAGTAAATGTAGTATTGCATGTTTGTTTTAATTAAATGCTGTTTGAATCACACAGTTTATTCATTTCCAATACAGATTTCTGAATATTGAAAATTCAAATTATACAATATAATATGTTTAATCTTAAAGCCGTTAAGTCTCTTTGAAGATGATAAGCCTAAAATTAATATAAAACATATCTATTGATTACAGTTAATAAAATAGGGGCTACTATTATCTACTTACCAAAAGTAAATAATTATTAAAAATACATTTGTTAGTTTACATTTGAAATCATAGAATGGCTTGGATTAGAAGGGACCTCAAGGATCATCAAGTTCCAACCCCCCTGCCACAGGCGGGGTTGCCAGCTGCAAAGTAGTAGATCAGATTGCACAGGGCCCCATGCAACCAGGCCTTAAGCACCTTCGGGGACAGGGCACCCACAACCTCTCTGGGCAACCTGTTCAAGCACCTCTCCACTCTCTCAGTTAAAAACTTCCCCAACATCTTATTTAAATCTCCCTTCCTTCACTTTAAAACTATCCCCCCTTGTCATATCACTAACCATGTAAAAAATTGATTTCTACCCTATTTATAAACTCTCTTAAAAGAGTGAAAGGTCACAGTGAGGTCCCCTGCAGCCTTGTCTTTTCCAGGCAGAACAAGCCCAGTTTCTTCACCCTATCTTCATAGGAGAGGTGCTCTAATCCTTGGATCATCTTTGTGGCCCTCCTCTGGACCCTCTCCAAAAGCCCCCACATCTTTCCTGTCTTATGGGCCCCAGACTTGGACTCAGTACTCCAGATGGAGCCTCACGAGGTCAGAATAGAGGGCAACAATCACCTCCCTCACCCTGCTGGACACCCCTCTTCTGATGGAACACAGGATACCATTGGCCTTCCTTTCTGCAAGTGCACAATGCTTTTTCATGTTATGTATTTCATCTACCAGAACTCCTACATCCTTCTCCACAGGGCTACTCTCAAGGACTTCTCCCAGTTTTCAGATTACCTTCTCCCAGATTTCTTTGACCAAAATGCAAAACCTTGCACTTTGCTTTGCTGAAACTCATTAGGTTCACAAAAGCCCAACTTTCAAGTTTATCAGAGTCCCTCTGGATGGTATCCCTTCCTTCTGTTGTATCAACTGCACCGCTCAGCTTGGTGTCATCAGGAGACTCGCTGATGTTAAACTCAATCCCATCATCTATGTCATTGAAAAGATGTTAAAGAGTTACAGATCCAAGACAGACCCCTGGGGGACAGTACTCCTTACTGGCCTTCACGTGGGCGTAGAGCTTTTGAGCACAACCCTCTGGCTGTGGTCTTCTAACCAATTTGTTATCCACCAGATAGTCCACCCTTCAAATCCATATCTTTCCAACTTAGAGATAAGGATGTAGTTGGGGACCATGTCATAGGCCTTGTAAAATTCCAGGTAGATGACATCAATTGCCTTCCCTTTGTCCACCAATGCCATCACTCCATCATAGAAGGCCACCAGATTGGTCAGGTACAATCTTCTCTTCGAGGGAGAGGTGAGTGAGGGTGTGGAGGGAGGTCCACCCATGAGGTTGCCTCAGATGAAGCGGTCGCCTCCACGCCTCAAGACTGCCTCCGCCCGGAAGGACAGAAGGGTGGTTGTCGTCGGAGACTCCCTGCTGAGAGGAACGGAAGGCCCTATATGTCGGCCTGACCCTACCTGTAGGGAGGTGTGCTGCCTCCCTGGGGCATGGGTCAGGGACATCTCTAGGAAACTTCCTGGACTGATTCACCCTTCTGATTATTACCCGTTATTGATAGTTCAGGCTTGCAGTGACGAAGTCGCTAAGAAAAGCTTGAGGACTATCAAGAAAGACTTCAGGGGACGGGGCGGGTAGTTGAAGGAACAGGCGTGCAGGTGAAGGAACAGGCGTGCAGGTGGTTTTTTCTTCTATACCTTCAGTGGCAGAGAAGGATACTGAGAGGATCCAAAGAACCCACCTCATGAATAAATGGCTTAGAAGCTGGTGCAAACACAGGAATTTTGGTTTTTTTGACCACGGGGCAATTTACTCGGCACCTGGCATGATGGCTGCAGATGGAAGTAGACTGTCTACAAGGGGTAAGAGGAAACTAGCCCAGGAACTGGCGGGACTCATTGAAAGGTCTTTAAACAAGGTATGAAGGGGGAGGGGGACAAAATGAGGGCCACTGAGGCTGAGCGGGTAGTTTGAGGCTCAAAACAGAGTCTGATGGGTGAAAAGGGTGGAGTTCTAAGGGATGGAGAGGGGCAGGGGGATGCTGCTTCCCTAAAGTGTCTGTACACTAATGCGCGCAGCATGGGAAATAAACAGGAAGAGCTGGAGATCTGCGTGCAGTCGCAAGGCCATGATCTCATTGTGATCACGGAGACGTGGTGGGACAGCTCGCATGACTGGAATGTTGTCATGGAGGGCAATGTGCTTTTTAGGAAAGATCGGCTGGAGAGGCGGGGTGGCGGAGTTGCTCTTTATGTGAGAGAGCAGCTAGAATGTATTGAACTCCACCTGGGGGAGAGTGATGTAGCAGTGGAGAGCTTGTGGGTGAGAATCAAGGGGCAGGCTGGTATGGGTGACACTGTTGTGGGTGTGTACTACAGGCCCCCTGATCAGGAGGAGGAGGTTGATGAGGCCTTCCATAAGCAACTGGAAGTAGCGTCACGATCCCAGGCGCTGGTGCTTGTGGGGGACTTCAATTATCCAGATATTTGCTGGATAAGCAACGTGGCCAGGCACACGTGGTCCAGACGGTTCCTGCAATGTGTTGAAGACAACTTTCTGATGCAGGTGGTGGAGGAACTGACGAGGGGAGGGGTGTTACTGGACCTTATTCTCACTAATAAGGAAGGGCTTGTTAAGGAAGTAAAGGTCAGGGGCAGCTTGGGTTGTAGTGACCGCGAGATGGTGGAGTTCAGGATCTTGAGTGGAAGAAGCAAAGCAAAAAGTAGGATTGCTACCCTGGACTTTAGGAGAGCCAACTTTGATCTCTTCCAGGACCTACTTGGATCTATCCCATCGGCTAGGGTGTTAGAAGGTAAGGGGGCCTGTGAGAGCTGGTTAGCATTTAAACAGCTCTTCTTCCAAGCTCAGGATTGGTGTGTCCTTGTGAGCAAGAAATCGGGAAAGGGTGGCAGGAGACCTGTGTGGATGAGTAAGGAGCTCATGCACAAACTCAAAGGGAAGAAGAAGGTCCATGAAATGTGGAAAAAGGGTCTGACCTCTTGGGAAGAATATAGAAATGTTGTCAGGGCCTGCAGGGATGTGACGAGGAAGGCTAAAGCCTGCCTGGAATTGAACCTGGCAAAGGTGATAAAGGATAATAAAAAAAGGCTTTTTTAAGTATGTTAACAGAAAAAGGAAGACAAGGGAGAATGTGGGTCCCCTGCTAAGTGAGGGGGGTGTTCTGGTAACAGGGGATGCTGAGAAGGCGGAGATACTGAACGCCTTCTTTGCTTCTGTCTTCAGTGAAAAAGCTCTCCGTCGGGAATTCCAGACCCTGGAGGTTAGTGAGAGGGAAGAGGTGGTCTGAGAGTGCCTAGGCAACACCAATGTTCATAAATCCATGGGACCCGATGGGGTGCATCCACGGGTGCTGAGGGAGCTGGCAGAGGTGATTGCTGAACCGCTCTCTATCATCTTTGAGAAGTCTTGGAGAATGGGGGAGGTGCCTGAAGACTGGAGGATAGCCAATGTCACTCTGGTCTTCAAAAAGGGCAAGAAGGAAGATCCAGGTAATTACAGGCCAGTCAGCCTCACCTCTGTCCCTGGAAAGGTGATGGAACAGCTTGTGCTGGATGCCATCTCCAGACAATTGGAAGAAAAGGAGGTTATCAGGAGTAGCCAGCACGGGTTCACCATGCTGAAGGGAGGTCGTGCTCGACCAACCTGGTAGCCTTCTATGATGTCGTCACTGGCTGGGTGGATGGGGGGAGAGCAGTGGATGTAGTCTACCTTGATTTCAGCAAGGCGTTTGATACTGTCTCCCACGACATCCTTATAACAAAGCTGAGGAAGTGTGGGATAGATGAGTGGACAGTGAGGTGGGTTGAGAACTGGCTGACTGGCAGAGCACAGAGGGTCGTCGTTGGCGGTGCAGAGTCTGGTTGGAGACCTGTAACTAGCGGTGTTCCTCAGGGGTCGGTGCTGGGTCCGGTCTTGTTCAACATCTTCATCAATGACCTTGATGAGGGGATAGTGGCCACCCTCAGCAAGTTTGCTGATGATACGAAGTTGGGAGGATTGGCTGACACGCCTGAAGGCTGTGCTGCCATTCAGTGAGACCTGGACAGGCTGGAGAGCTGGGTGGTAAGAAACCAGATGAGGTTTAACAAACGGAAATGTAGAGTCTTGCACCTAGGGAGGAATAATTGCATGCACCAGTACAGGTTGGGGGATGAGCTGCTGGAGAGGAGCTCTGCAGAGAGGGACCTGGGTGTCCTGGTGGACGACAGGTTGGCCATGAGCCAGCAGTGTGCCCTTGTGGCCAAAAAAGCCAATGGCATTCTGGGCTGCATTAAAAAGAGTGTGGCCAGCAGGTCGAGGGAGGTGATCCTCCCCCTCTACTCTGCCCTGGGGAGGCCTCATCTGGAGTACTGTGTCCAGTCCTGGGCTCCCCAGTACAAAAAAGACAGGGATCTCTTGGAAGGAGTCTAGCGGAGGGCCACAAAGATGGTGAAGGGCCTGCAGCATCTCCCCTACGAAGAACGGCTAAGTGAACTGGGTCTATTTAGCCTTGAGAAAAGAAGACTGAGAGGGGACCTGATCCAGGTCTATAAATATCTAAGGTGTGGGAGGCAAAGTGGAGAGGCCAGACTCTTTTCACAGTGTGTGGAGACAGGACAATGGGAAATGGCCAGAAACTGGAGCACAGGAAGTTCTACACTAATGTGCGCAAGAACTTCTTTACAGTGAGGGTGACGGAGCACTGGAACAGGCTGCCCAGGGAGGTTGTGGAGTCTCCTTCTCTGGAGATATTCAAGACCAGCCTGGACGCCCATCTGTGCGACCTGGTGTAGGGAACCTGCTTTGGCAGGGGGGTTGGACTCGATGATCTCTGGAGGTCCCTTCCAACCCCTATGATTCTGTGATTTTGTGATTCCCTTGGTGAAGCCATGCTGGTTGTCTTGAATCATCCACTTGTCTCTCTTGTGCCTAAATATGTCTTCCAGGACGATCTGTTCCGTGATCTTCTCTCCTGATCTGCATGACCACCTGTCACAGATGTAATGCCTGCAGTTCCCTGGGCTCTCCTTTGTACCCTTCTTGTACATGAGAGTGATGTTTTCCTTTTCCCAATCACCGGGGACTTCCACTGACAGCCACAATTTGTCAAACATGATGGAGAACATCTTGGCAATCACATCAGCCAGATCCCTTAGGATCCTGGGATGCATGTCATCCGGTCTCTTAGACTTGTACACATTCAGTCTGATGAGTTGGTCTTGGACTTGCTCCGCCCTTACAGTGGGTGGGAGTTCACCCCCCATTTTCCACCTAGAGGTTCATGATCAGGGATGTGAGGTTCATGGATGTAGAAATCCTGGCTACTAGCGAAGACCAAGGCAAAGAACATATTGAGTACCTCAGCCTTCTTCATATCCATTGTATCCAGTTCTCCTTTCTCATTTAGTAGGGGAGATATGTTCTCTTTGGCCTTTGAAATGTATTGTAACTTCCCTGGATTTTTAAAGGATGAGTTACTACTAAGAAACATATCTTCTGTAGGTCTCTAAATAATTGTCTCCTCTAATTCAGATAACCATTTCAGATGAGACAGCACAAGTTAATTAATTCCAGTGATCACCTGAATCAAATTCACTGAGTGTTTGTGTGTATCCTTGCAGTGTCCCATATGATATAGCATCAGGGAAACAGAAGCAACATTAAGATTAAAATAAAGACTCAGGAGGCAGATCACAACAAGCAGTGAGTTTAACCTTTTAAACCTGGCTCTTGGGTTGACTGCTGGTTATAGCTCCTTAATTTCTCCCACACCTTTTTCTATCTTATTTCCTAATAGGATGCATAGATGAGTCTGTATGGCAAATGTCTATTTTCTCTTTCCTTTATGGATGAATTGAGAATCATGTTTTCAATGAATATTATTCAATAAATATCATGAAATCTAAATTAATTTAAAGAACTTATGAAAAGCAAATAGTAAACAATGACCCAAACTACAATGCTAAGTATGTTGACTGCCCTGATGATAAAACCAGGAAAAGCAATCTATTTAAAATCAGAATTATCGTCATGTTCATAGCAGCTGAATTATAAATCCCTCATGAGTGGAGGGACATAGTTTTTCTAAAAAAGGAATTATTCAGGATTTTTTCCACAAGTGGTGTAGTGAACATCTTCTGAATACATTCCTGTTATGCCAATCAGAGATTTTATAAGATCCAAAAGGGAAAAAAAGGTAAAACAAACTAAAAGCTTTCTGTGCTTCTGTTAAGTTTACTGTTTTATCTGTGTATGTAATCAATTATCAGTTAAGATTACTTGAAGATTAAATCATGATATATAAAATTAACTAGGACATCCAATCAGCTTCTGTCTCCTGCTGTTTATCAGAGAATAAATTTTTACATGTTATGCAGTCATCCCAAAGTGAAGATTAGATTAAAGTCAATAAGTATGTCTGACTAAAGATGTATTGTGTTTAACTAGACTGAAATAATCATTTTTTCAATGGTTAATTACCCTCACTCTTTGATATTTGTGCCTTATGTCCAAATTTAATTTGCCTGGCTTCAGCTTTCATCGATTTTAAGTTGACTTTCCTGCCAAACTAAAGAGATCTTTATAAATTAGTATTTTTCTTCTAATGAATACATGAACAGTAATCCAGTAATTTTGCAGTTTTCTTCTTTTATGCTCCATAGGCTGACTTTTTATCTATATTTCACTGTAAAAGGAGCTTCTTCCCAGTTTTGAAGACAGAGATGTGCTTTTTACTGCCCGCAAGAAATGCACCCTATATGACAAATTTGGACAATATTGCATTGTTGTGGTTCCAGAGTTATTTTCTGTAGGGAGAGTAAGCGGGGCACTTTGAAACATTACTCTATGAAAGCTATGTGGCTATCTATTGAGAATTTCACTGCAACGTGTCTTCAAATACTTCTGTGATTTTTTAAACGTTATATATTTTTTAAACGTGCTCTAAAATAATGTTACATAAACATGTACTTGCATCTGGCCACTCTTCCAGGACACTGTCAAGTTTTAACGTGTATAATCATTCACTAACAGTACTGTTTATACAGTATTTTATATGACAGAATACGAGCTAATGTAAGATCCAGATCCCCACTATAACTGCCAACTTCTAATCATTATTTACTGACATTTTCATCATTTGAAAATGTTACCACTAAAGATTTTGGTTTTATATTCAGACTGATTACTCAAAGTTTGATCACAGTCTGTATTTTATGTGGCTGTATAGATATATACATGCACACATGCACATATGTGTTGGGGATCCAGAGGTCCCTGACTGATGAATGATCCTGGGATGGAACAAAGTATTCTGACAGTTTTAAGGAAAATGATATTTGCAGCAACAGCTGCAATTATTTTGTTTTGTAGAGAGAGCTGACCTTGCTAGTTTATCTTGTTTTTACAAGGACTTGTTTTGCAGGCAGGTGTTCCACTTGGGCTCTGTATCACACGTTGGTCATGCAGGTACAGCGTGCAAGTGGAAAAAATCCCTGCAGACCCTAGGGAGAATAAAAGCAGGAGAGAGGCTGTAGTGGGTGAGAGAGGAAAAATGCACTTTGAAGCAGAGGATGCCCTGCTGGCACTGCCTATCGAATCCACCGCTGGCAAGTTCCTTCTCCTTTTTGGCATTTTGCTGTCTCTCAAGAGTCAGTAATAGTGTGCTTGCTTTAGGAGTTTCTGCTTGCCACTTACTGGGATTATATAAAACGAATGCCTGCGTGCGTGTGAGTGTCTATATGCTGACTGAAACTCATAACCCTCTGTGCTGCTCTGAGTGCGTAGTTTGCTTGTTTCTGCTCCTGAGACATCCTGTCTCTCAGATCCAAATGTACCCTGTAACAACAACATATGAAGTATATTATAAACATACTATGTTAATATTAAATATTTATATAAAAATCTGAATAAAGTCTCATAATTACTGTAGAATTTTAGTTTTTTGAAAGAGAATACTGTTTAGTGATTCCCAGTTAAGGAATAAGTATCATCCAGCCTTCCAACTTGCTTGAAGAATTAATTCAAGATTTTTGTAAGCTATATTTTCTGTTAAAACAGGTTGACAAAGATTTATTATATCAGTTGAATAGCATACTAATATTCCATTAATGTGCCAATAATATATGTCATACTATCTCTTAAATTTATGCATTTGTCATCTACCATTTTGTTAAAGGGTATTTAGTTTGTAATGTTTATTTGCTAATGCCAAAGAATAGTAACTTCATAGAGACTTCACAAATCTAGAACTACCCCTGATCTTCATTTTCATTGAAAGAGTGTGGGGCAATCACACGTCAAGGTGAAAGAAAAATAAATAGATGTTCTGCTACTTCTCTCAGCTACAAATCTCTTTTACTCTAGAATATTTTTCATTATGCAAGTCACAAACACAATAGCTGACAGGTTTTCTGAAATGATCCTACTTGTAACCTCAATAATGCCTCTGTAGGATTCTATAGCCCATATTCCTACATCGAGAAATCTGCAAATCCTGAAAGCATGTGCCTATTTTTAAGACAGTGAAGGGAAGAAGGGTACTTGGTTTCTACCTGGCAAAGGAAAACAAAGAGAAAGGTATCCACCTTTAGACTTCCTAATCTCTTAACTATTGTTAATATTCTGTAATCTTTTCTGCAGTTTGAAGATAAAGAAATGGACAGGGAATCCATGACCATTATTCTCCTGGTGAAGAAACACACTTGCTTTTGCCATCAAGTACAGAAAATGGTGTTTGATAAAGCCTCTTTGTTGCTGCCACTGAACTTCTTTTGATTGAGCATAAAGTCAAATACAGTGCTGGGACCCTTTTCTCTGCCACTCATGACTATGGATTTAGTAATTCATCTGCCTGTCATAGTCAGTAATTTCCTATTTTGGCTCATTCAAAGCAGATTTTGTTTCCTTCTTCTTCCAGTGTAGCTGAGAAATGGATTTGTTTAGAAATTTCAGGAATGTATACCTTTTATCAAATAAAGTAAAATAAATTCTTATCTGTATCATAAAGACTCTGTTATTTCTTTACATTAAATGAAATACCAGAGCGGAGGTATCCAGCTTCTGAAAGTGATTTCATTTTTCCTGAAATGAAAAAAAAAAAGGGGGGGGGGAAGAGAGGAGTCCTCCCACCCCCTAAAAAAAATTATTTGTAGACTCAATTAATAATTTGTTACTAGAATTTACAACCATGTTAAACATTCTGCTGAAAATAAAAATAAATTTTGAGCATGCATATGAAACTGTGCACAACATTTCAGTACTAAATTGAAAAAAGCCAGAAAGCCATCTGTCTAAGACTACAAAGAATCATAGGTTCCATGCTTTTTGAAATCTGAAGTTTGGAATGAAAACACCCCCATTTTACTTAGATTCTCTACTGCTTTAGTATAAGTCAGATGGACTATTTCAAATTTATTTCCTTTATGGATAGTTAATAATCATAATGTTTAATAATAATGTTTAATTAAAAAACAAGGGTCTTGGTCTTGTAAAATATCATCTATACTTCCTTCATTATACAGGACATTGAAACCAAGAAAAAAATGATCATCATTTTCAAGATTTGAAAAATCTTATCGTCAAAAAGACTTTCATAAAACATTACCAAAAGACGAAATCAATTTGGATAAGGAATAGGAAGTGTAAAACAGAGGTTAATAGAGGTTAACATTTCCCTATTAATTCATTATCTCAATTGCTGATCTTGAATAATTTATTCCTAGATAATGAATAAATATCTTCTAATCCCAAGGGCTCAGATAGGAAACAATCAACACATAGCAGGTATGTCAAACTAGGTGGAAGTACTGGCTGAATAACATGTAAGAATTAGCCCAGTGATATATACTGTACCTTACTAATTCCACTTTATCAAAAGCTACATTTTTATTGGCTAAATGCTTTTCATCCTCAGATGCTGTATTTGTACCTAATATAAATGTAATGAAAACTATTCTAATTAATAAAAAGTACATCCTGGGATGCTGTCCTTAGAGACAAAGATGTTGAGGAAAGCTGGCTGCTCTTCAAGGATGCCTTTCTGAGAGCACAGGAGCTCTCTGTCACTCTGAATAGGAAAGCGGGCAGAGGAGGCAGGAAACCAGCATGGCTTAGCAAGAACCTGCTGTGCAAAATGAAGGCAAAGAAAATACAGGCTTTGGAAACAAGGGCGTGTCACCTGGGAAGAGTGCAGGGATGCTGTCTGGACTTGGGATCAGGAAAGCCAAGACACGGGCAAAAATGAACTTGGCGAGGGACATTAAAAAAAAAAAAAGACATTCTATAGGTACACTGACCAGAAAAGACAGGCCAAAGCAACTTTACCTTCTTTGGTAAATGTAAAAGGAGAGCTGGCTTCAACAGATGTGGGGAAAGCTGAGGTACTGAATGAGTTCTTTGCCTCACTCTTCACTGCTAGCCAGGATTTTAATATTTCTCATGTCCCTGAACCCTGCATCCCTAAACTTCTAGGTGGGGGCTGGATTAAACCCCTCCCCCCTCCCCCCACACACACACACACTGTAAGGGCAGAGCAAGTCCAAAACCTCCTCATGAGACTGAATGCATACAAGTCTATGAGGCTGGATGACATGCATCTCAGGGTTCTGAAGGAGCTGATTAAGGTGGTTGCCAAGCCACTCTCTATGTATTTGAAAAGTAATTGCTGTCAGGTGAGGCCCTGGGTGACTGGAAAAAGGGTCACATCACTCCCATTTATAAGAAAGGGAGCAAGGAGGACCCAGGGAACAACAGGTTGGTGAGTCTCACCTCTGTGCCTGGGAAGATCATGGAGCAGATCCTCCCGGATGACATGCTAGATCACATGCAGAATGAGCATGTGATCCAAGACAGCCAGCACAGCTTCACCAGGGGAAAGTCATGCCTAACCGATCTGGCAGCCTTCTATGATAGAGTGACAGCACTGGTGGACAAAGGGAAGGTGACTGATGTAGTTTACCTGGACTTGGGCAAAGCCTTTGACATCGTCCCTTACCATATCTTTATCTCCAAATTAGAGAGATGTGGATTTGACAGGTGGACCAACCGGTGGATAAGGAATTAGTTGAAAGGCCACAGACAAAGGGTTGTGATCAATGGTTTTATGTCCAGGTGGAAGCCATTAACGAGCGGTATCCCCCAGGGGTCTGTCTTGGGACCGGCGCTCTTTAACATCTTTATCAGTGACACTGATGATGGAATTGAGTGCACCCTCAACAATTTCGCTGATGACACCAAGCTGTGTGGTGAAGTTGACACAGTGGAAGGAAGGGATGCCATTCAGAGAGATTTCAACAGACTTAAAAGGTTGGCCCAGGTGAATCTAATGAGGTTCAACACAGCAAAGTGCAAGGTTTTGCATTTGGGCCGGAGGAATCCCAGGCATATGCACAGATTGGAAGGAGCAGTCCTTGAGAGCAGCCCTGCTGAGAAAGTCCTGCAGGTCCTGGGGGATGAAAAACTGAACATGAGCCAGCAGTGTGCTCTTGCAGCTTGTAAAGCAAATGGTATCCTGGGCTCCATCAGAAGAGGGGCGGCTAGCAGGGACAGGGAGGTGATTGTCCCTCTCTACTCTGCCCTTGTGAGGCCCCATCTGGAGTACTGCATCCAGGTCTGGAGCCTCCAATAAAAGAAAGACAGGGAGAGGATCCAGGGGAGGGCCACAAAGATGATCAGAGGGCTGGAGCACTGAACACTTTCTTTGCTTCTGTCTTCACTGCAAAGACTCCCCCTCAAGAATCTTGGACCCTGGAGGTAAGTGAGAGAGTCTGGGGAATGGAAGGCTCCCCTTTGGTGAGGGAGGAGAAGATCCGAGAACATATAGGCAACATCAATGTACATAAATCCACGGGCTCCAATGGGATGCATCCATGTGTGCTGAGGGAGCAGGCAGAGGTGATTGCTGAACCATTCTCTGTCATCTTTGAGAGGTCTTTGAGAATGGGAGAGGTACCTGAAATTGGAGAATAGCCAGTTTCACTCCGGTCTTCAAAAAGGGCAAGGAAGATCTGGAAAACTACAGGCTAGGAGGAGGCCTCACCTCCTTTCCTGGAAAGGTGATGGCACAGCTTGTTCTGGATGCCATCTCCAGGCAATTGGAAGAGAAGAAGCTTATCAGGAATAGTCAGCATGGGTTAACCAGGGGGAGGTCATGCTTGACCAACCTAGTAGCCTTCTATGATGTCATTACTGGCTGGGTGGATGCGGGGAGAGCAGTGGATGTAGCCTACCTTGATTTCAGCAAGGCATTTGACACTGTCTCCCACAGCATTCTTATAACGGAGTTACACACTCAAGAAGTGTGGGATAGATGAGTGGATGGTGAAGTGGGTTGAGAACTGGCTGACTGGCAGGGTTGTGATTGGTGGTGCAGAGTTTGGTTGGAGGCCTGTATCTAGCAGTGTTCCCTAGAGGTCGGTGCTGGGTCCAGTCTTGTTCAACATCTTCATCAGTGACCCTGATGAGGGGATAGTGCCTACCCTCAGCAAGTTTGCTGATGATACAAAGCTGGGAGGAATGGCTGACATACCAGAAGGCTGTGCTGCCATGCAGTGAGACCTGGACAGGCTGGAGAGTTGGGCAGAGAGGAACCAGATGAGGTTTAACAAAAGCAAATGTAGAGTCTTGCACCTAGGGAGGAATAACTGCATGCGCCAGTACAGGCTGGGGGATGAGCTGCTGGAGAGGAGCTCTGCAGAGAGGGACCTGGGGGTCCTAGCAGACAACAGGTTGGCTATGAGCCAGCAGTTTTTTCTGGTGGCAAAGAAGGCCAATGGCATCCTGGGGTGCATTAAAAAGAGCGTGGCCAGCAAGTCAGGGTGATGATCCTCCCCCTCTACTCCACCCTGGTCAGGCCTCACCTAGAGTACTGTTTCCAGTTCTGGGCTCCTCGGTACAAAAAAAGACAGGGATCTCCTCGAAAGAGTCCAGTGGAGGTCCATGAAGATGATTAAGGGCCTGGAGCATCACTGCTATGAGGAAAGGCTGAGTGACCTGGATATGTTCAGCCTTGAGAAAAGAAGACTGAGAGGGGATCTGATTAATGTCTATAAATATCTAAGGAGTGGGAGGCAAAGGGGTGAGGACAGACTCTTTTCAGTGGTGCACGGCGATAGGACAAGGGGAAATGGCCACAAATTGAAGCATAGGAATTTCCACACAAAGGCACATCAGATCTTCTTCACAGTAAGGGTGACATAGCACTGGAATAGGCTGCCCAGAGATGTTGTGGAGTCTCCTCTGGAGATGCTGAAGACCTGCCTGGACACCTACCTGTGCAACCTGATCTAGGGAGCCTGCTTTGCAGGGGGTTGGACTAGACAATCTCTAGTGGTCCCTTCCAGCCCCTACAATTATGTGATTCTGTGATACGTTTTTGTTGCTGGGTAATTTATATGTGATTGTTTTTCCTTAAAATCCTTGAGAAAACAACTGCCATAATTAAAAATAGTTTCCGGGTTTTTGTTGTTGTTGTTTTGTTGTTTGTTTGTTTTGTTTTTTGGTTTTTTTTTAATCTACTTTTTAAACGTTCTTTATGGAGCAGAGACTATACAGTTGTATTATTTTCATATTACTGTTGAAAAAAAATGTGCGTACTGTTTTGTCTTGTTTTTTTACACTTCAATGAAAATTGGTCATTGGTATGCCATGACAAAGAAATGTTTTAACAAAGCAACATTTTGATTTTTGTCTGACAAAGACAGAGGGCATGTCTGCCCTTCATTTTTCCTTTTCATTTTTTTTTCTTTATGTTCTATGTTTGCTGTCTCTAATAGTCAGAAACAAGTCATCTATTTTTTTTAGATGATAGAGCTGGGTATACAAGGACATCCTTTTACTTGATGTTGAATAAGGAGCCTGACTATTTTCAGGTTAAAAAAGTAAAAATAAAAATCATGATGCTACTTTATCTTTGCCATTAAAATGCTGGAAGAAGTTTACACATTCTGGTATTCCAAAAGTTAAGGGAAAGATGACATAGAGGATGTTGATATACCTGGATGAGTATTCTTTTCTTCAGTGTTTGTAATTCCTGTGGGAGATGGGTGACCAAGAAACAATCCATTCATGTACAAGACCAAATCTGTGTGTACCTCATCTCTCTACCCTGTTTCATAGCTTCAGAGTAAAGGTGTACATCTTGGTTGTGGATTAACCCCAGCAGAAAACTAAGCAACACAAAACCATTCACTCACTCACCTGCAGTGGGATGGGAGAGAGAAATGGAAGAGAAGAAGGGATAAAAGAAGGTTGAGCTAAAGGCATTTTAATAAGTAAAATGAAAAACAAACCAACTCACCAACTAAATAAACAAGCAACGAAAAAAAAAAGCAACACAGAACCAGAACAAAGGGAAACAAAGAAAAACAAGCAATGCAAAAGCAATCCCTCCATGTTAGCAATACAGCAATACCCAGCCAGTACCCAAGCAACAGCTTCCCCCAAGTTTTATTGATGAGTATGATGTTATATGAAATAGAATATCCTTTTGGTCAATTTAAGTCTGGTGTCCTAGCTGTATTCTCTCCCAGCCTCTTGTCTAGCCCATCTACACTCTGTGGGGCAGGGTGAGAAATGGAGAATGCTACAGTATCTAAACATTGTTCAGAAATAATTAAGGCATCAGTGTACTGTGAACACTGTTTTGGTTGCAATTCTAAAACACATCACTACGTGGGCTACAATAAGAAAATTAACTTCATATCAGCAAGACCCAGTGCAATTTCATATGGGACCCACATGTGCCCCAGTGAGGTATTTGTTAGATTTGACCCTTGGGAGATTAATAAATCTGTATTTCACATAAAAATTACAGAATCAAAGAACTGTAGATATTGGAAGGGACCTCTGGAGATCATGTAGTCCAGCCCCCCTTCTAAAGCAGATTTCCTACAGTAGATTGCAGATGAAAATATCCAAGTGGGTTTTGAATATCTCCAGAAAAAAAAAAGACTTCACAACCTTTAATGCAGCTTGATTAATTAAGTCTAAACAAAGTAATTCCAGCTTCTCCTAGATGTTAACCACAGAAGCTACCTTGCTGGATGGAATTACAAGTGCTTTGGTGTTCTGTGATGATGAAGGAAGAGTTTTTCTGTGTGGAAGTCCAAGCTAAGTGCTTAAGATCTATCAGACTTTTCACTGGAAGGCATTTTATTTTCCTTACAAAGTTCAGCATCTATCTAAACATGTGCTCTTCAAAACAAGAGAAATCTCTATTATTCTGCCTTCTCAGGGCAATTAGGAAACATACAGGGAATATACACAGACGGAAAATAAATTACAGAAATATTTGTGTATCCTGACTGTATGTTGTAAGTCAACAAAGTCATGCTGTTGAGAGAGTGCTGAAGAGAGTCACAAACTAATTTTTTTAATGCACTAAGCATATGTTTTGCAAAAATTATATTGTCTCCCCAGTAAATATTATTTGCATGCTCCCTAATCCATTTCTTGTTTTGCAAATTTGAGCTTTAACACATTTACTTACACAGCTTTCTTAATGTGAAAAAAGTTGTGGCATTCATGTATCGAGACTGAATTCAAATATTTACATTTGTTGTAAAGCCCCTGCCCATGTGAGAAACAGAAATAAAAGAAAGCAAACAAACAAGCAAAAAACCTTAACTGTTATCGTGAAAATTCTATGGAATACCTTTTCAATAAATTCTGCATGCCTCAGTCCGAATTTTTGAAGGCCAGGCTGAGAGATCTGGAGCTCTTCAGCCTGGAGAAGAGAAGGCTCTGGGGGGACCTTACAGCAGCCTTCCACTACCTGAAGTGAGCCTACAGAAAAGCTGGGGAGGGACTTTTTCTAAGGGCATGTAGCAACAGGAAAAGTGGAAATGGTTTATACGGGAAGAGGGTAGATTTAGACTAAATATTAGGAAAAAATTATTTACTGTGAGGGTGGTGAGATCCTGGAACAGGTTGCTCAGTGAGGTTGTGAATGCCCCCTCCCTGGAAGCATTCAACGACAGGCTGGATGGGGCTTTGAGCAACTTGGTCTAGAGGAAGGTGTCCTTGCCTATAGCAGAGGGATTGGAACTAGATGATCTTAAGGGTCCCTTCCAACCCAAACCATTCTATGATTCTTCCTTCCATATGCTTTTAATGTTTTAATTTCAGTTCTCCTTTCAGTGAATATTTTATCAATAATTCTCTTAGGCCAATATCACCTTATTAACTCCCCCCCCAAACATTTCAATAGTTATCAGATCTGCCTCCCCAGATCTAAAAGGAACAACCAGATTGAATTTTGGATCTGACTGCCCAAGTTTGTTGTAGTTTGGGCCCAGCTAGCAGCAGAGAATCCTGCTCACCTCCTCCTGTCTCAGCAGGGCATGGGGAGATATTAGGAAAGAATATGAGTGAGAAAACGTGGGTATAGCACTTAGCATAAAAGGTTATGGGCAAAACAGACTCAGTTTGGGAAAATTATCTTTTTTACTGATAATTAACATAAATATTTAATTACTGGTTCATGTATTAGGACACAAGGAGAACAAAGACTAAGACACCTTTTCTTCCACTTTCCCGTGCTCAGCTTTACTCCTCCCCACTTAACGGTTCCTACTTCATTCCAGACACATCTCCTCCCTTTTTATCACAAGAGATTATACTTAGTACCTTCAGTGTTACACTGTATAAAACATGAGGTTGAGATCAGTACATTGCAGTTTATCTCTGCTGCTACTCATTTCTTACTCTTTTCGTATATCCCTGCATATATCCTCCAAGGGCTGCAGTCCCTTCAGAGGTGTACTTATTCTGTTGTAACGTACGTCCCATGCCTCTGACTGCTTTATTCCTTTGTACCCTCAGCTGTTCCTTATGTTCTCTCCTCTTCCCTCTGTCAGATATATATATATATGTATATATATATGTGTATATATATATTTATATATATATATTTTTTTTTGCTTTTTCTTAAATATGTTTACATAGAGATACCACCACATTGGCTGGTAGACTTAGCTAAATTTTGCAGTGAACAAACAGGAGCCAGTTGTTTCCAGCACAGGGCAGCTCCCTGTTTTTTCCTGCAAAGGCCACCCTGCAGTGCCCTGCTACCAAAATTTTCAACGTGTACCCGAATTACAGGAGTGAATGAGGATGAAAAATATAGTGGACAACTACAGTCCTGGTAGTTTGATCTTAATAGGAGATCACTGTCAGCAGAACAAATTATTAAGGAAGCAATAAGTAAATCATAGACTCACCGAATAGAATCACCGAAATTGGAAAAGACCTACAAGATCATCCAGTCCAAGTGTCCACTTATCACCAATAGTTCTCTCTAAACCATGTTCCTCAACACAACACCTAAACATTCCTTGAACACCTCCAGAGATATATTTAAATATATCTAATAAATAAATAAATAAAGTATATGGAAAATGGATAAACTGAAGCAGAGTATTAGCAAAGAAAGAGTCTGTCAGGCTGATTAGTATTTTCTTTAGTAAAATGGCTGCTTTTCTAAACAAAAGAGTTGTGGTTGATCTAATCTGTCTTGACTTCTTTATAGCACTTGATATGGGGCCACATGGGAAATTTTTAAGATGATAGTTACTTCAACAACTATAAGATCAATAAAGAATTATTTTGTGACAGAGAGCTTAGTAGTAGAGTATTCAGTGGATTCGATTTGTAGCTAATTTTTAATACCTTGCTTAATTACAGTGTTATAGTTGATGCTAATGGGTTTGTATTATGACAGAAAGTTGTAAAACAGAAAAATAAATAAATAAATAAATAAATAGAAGCACCTGCATGTCTCCTGTGAAGAACGATATGATGTTAAAAAAATAAATAAATTTAAAAAAATATATAGCATGAAGTGAAACACATCTGGGGAATTAAAGTCATACCTCTGCTAACAGGAAAATTTCTACTAGCTGGATGACAAAGTGCATATCATATACTAGATTTTTCTTGCTCTGAAGGTCATTACAACCTTGTTGTGTCTTAGTGTGACAAGGAAGGAAACAGCTTACTGATGAGTTGTGTGTAGTGATAAATCTTGATAATATTGTTGCCACAGAGAATGTTGAGTTTGATAAAAATCTTGAGATTCTATGTACAACAAAACAAGGAGACTTGCATTAAGTAATTATGAAGTAAGTATTTTAACTATCTTGCTTCAATTTTGACATTTTGACAAGCTTACTTCTTCCCAATAAGAAAATTCTCTACTAGTATCCTTTTTTTTTTTTCTTTCTTTCATCTGAAATGGGCATTTGATTGCACTCCTCATGAAGTAGACGAGAGTAAGTGAGAGCTGGGAGCAAGGAAATTGTAGGCAACATTGCTGCAAACGAACTGAGATCCACTGTTACTGGGACAGCAAATTAAGAGAACATATTGGTCCATCCTCCAGCTGTTTTTTAAGGAAGACATAAAAGAAATTTCCTTCAGTGAAAGCAATGAGGTATTTTAACCCATAATACTACTTTACAGGACATATAGAGTCACACAGTTTGTCACTAGTTACTCAGTGTATGGCCTAAAGAACACATTAAACTAACTTAGCATCAGAAGCAGAACTCTGATTAAGTTAGTTTTGATCAAGCAGCATAGGAAAGTATGAGTTATTGTCCTGTATCTCACTTCATGGTGCTACTGCTTCATGTCATATCTTTATATTGTTTTATAAAAAATATTCTTCTGCTGTTTTCTTCTTCTTTCTTATATATTTTTCAGTTACTCTTCCAGGCAAACATGAAAGTGCTGTGCAGAACTATTTTCTCCCATTCGTAGTACTTCTTACTCCTGCTCTAACCAGATGCCCTTCAGTTAACGCTTCCTCTCAAATGTTATAATCCTCAAACCAACTTGATGTAATTTGCATTATCACTGAGCTAGGTTGTAGGCAAGTGTCATGTTCTGTTACAAGGTCAGCTTTTTCAGTTGGCTCACTAGCCAACTGTTTGTCCACATGATTTTGGAATCTTCAGTATGGGCATCTGAGTAAATGTAGTCTTCTATAATGTTAGGATTGACAGTGGGTCCTGTCAAACTAGAATTAGCTTCATGGAGAAGAGGAGGATGTTTTAGCCATATGTTTATTCTGAACATTTACCTTAGGATGAGACAGAGAGCTTTCTACAAACATTTAATTCTGTTAATGCTGAGAAAGAGACTTGAACGTAAATATGAAATTGGAATATATATATATAGGATATATTCATTTATATTCTAATCCTCTTTCTAATGGAATATACTTGCAGTTAGACACATGTTCCCATAAAGATGGACATATGTCTGCAGAAGGATTCAAGAAAGAAGGAAAAGAAAATAAACAGTGTGGTCTGCCTGCTGCCATCTAAGCAAGCATCTTCCTGCACTCATGAAAGAGCTGTTGTTTAGTTTTATTTCAGAACTTCTAAAAAGTCTTAGTCACCAGTCTCTATTTCATGTTTTCACTCTTGAAAAGAGAAAACAGACTCTTTTACCATATTTTATTTTAGCCTAACGGACAGTGATTTGAGTACTTACAGATTTATTGAAATCATGCACTTAGCCAAGGTGTTCGTTCAACATAGATGGCTTCACAGAATGAGCAGGTTTGAATAGGTTTAACTCCTGAATATGTCAGCTGATACAAAGTGGCTTTACAATTTCAACAACTTCTTTTTTTTTTTTTTGGTGTGAAATAATTACTATCACATGTTTTCATTATGCATGGATTTTAGATTAAACTTTGCCACTTTTCAGTGGCAAATGATTATAAGATTATAAGAATTAATTCTGAATACAATTTTGCAGCATGGTATAGTATAGTACAGTACAGTGTAATGTAGTATAATGTAGTGTAGTGTAATATAGATTTCTTTTTGTAATAGAAGAAAAAAATGAAGTTTCTGTCGTACTAAAAATAGGATGAGCAAAATTACAGTCTTAAATTAGTGGTAAAGGTTTCAGAAAATAATAAGTAGGTGAATGCATGCATGCACACACACAATTATCTTCAGAAAGGCATTCTATTCAGACAACATTTTTGCATATCAAGTTTAAAATATTATACAGAACAACTCCCAGAATTGACAGCAGAAGTCTAGGTAACTCATAAAACAGCCTGACGTTCCAATGATGAGAAGACCAGTTTCAGCTGGTTTACAATAAATAATGCAAGAAAGATCTTTTATTTTTCTGAAATTGAAATTAAGTGCCCAGATAATCATTTCAATATTTGAATTAGACCATGAGGAAGGTGATGTGCGATCACCAATAATTAATGAAGTTTCATATATGTTTTGCATTTGAGAAACAGAAATTTTAAGTTACAGTTTAGATTGATTTTCCTGAGAAGTTTTAAAGCACTCAGATGTCATGCTTATCTACTAAGTAAGTGTCCTAACATTAAAGGCCTTAAAATTTCAGATAAACATTCTAACACTCACTCACATCTCCAATTTGATCTGCACTGGGACACCAGTTTTTTAAACTTTTTTCCTCAATCGAATAACATTTGTACATTCATACTTAAACTCAGGGAAACCTATCAGTTAAATGCATAATAATTTAATGCCTGCTCTTGTATATAGAACTTGTTTCTATTCTGACTTAGTAAAAAGAAAGAGAAAACAGAACTTAGATTGTAAGTCATTTAGCTTTTCATTGATCTTTTGAGACAACAGGAAGTTTCATACTAGTAAACTTAGTTTGGAGTTGTCTCGCTCCAATTTATAGGAGGGAGATGAGGTTCTTTTAATGTATGTATACCCGACGTGAGATTAAGAAACAACAGTTCAAATGTTGGTCCGACCAGGTTTATTACAAATCCTAATTAGGGAGATAGGGAAGTGGAGGACGGACACTATTATGAATTAAGGAGATGGGGAAGAGAAGGCGGGCGATAGAAAAGATAGGAAAGAAGCAAGAATTGTGTAAAGCGAGGATAGTCACCACCAGGATCCAGCAGAGGTCCCGATGTCCGATGGTCCGGGGCAGAGGCTCAGGGGAGGAGGGCAGCAGCAGCATGGCCAGTCTTAGGCAGCAAGACGGTGCAGGTACCGGGTAGGTCCGGGAAGAAGCCGTGGGCTAAGTCCGCGAGGAAGCAGAAGTCTCCGGTAGCAGGCCCAGGAGAGTCCGTCAGCATGCAGGCATTCCGTAGTGAGGAATCTGATGGCAGACACCTTTCTTTTTTGGGAGAGAGCAGCAGCAGCATGGCCGGCCTTAGGAAGCAAGCAGGTAGAGCGCTGAGCAAGTCCAGGAGGGAGAGAGGCAGGTTGTGAGGCTTCTCATGTCAGAAACCTCCTTGTTCTTTATGAGGAATCTGTTGTCAGAAAACCTTCTTGTTCTTCATGAGGAATCTGTTGTCAGAAAACCTAAAAACCATGGTTGCTTGTCCCTTTTTATCCTTCTTCTGCCTACGTGACATTCCTGGGTGCTTGGGTAAGAGTCATGTGCAGCACCTCCTGAGAGGGCCAACTCCTTCGAGATAAGCCCACACAAATGAGTGCTTCCCAGCCATTAACGTGAAGCTTATCTCTCTCTCATTGCCCCTGGCCTTGTCCATCTGTGCCCCTCAGACAAAGGACTTGCCTGGACTTGTCCATCAGTGTTCCTCAGCAAGCTTTGAGGCAATGGTCTAAAATAATAATCTCTTACAGGAGTTCTTTTCTAACACTGCATAATATTTTAACCAGCAGTGATTCAGTTGATTCTGTTTGCTTAAACAATGTTTAATGGCATTTAATTCTCTAATACATCTTGCTCAGCCTTAAGCTGGCTTTCCAGGAGATCTTTATCTTTCATAGAATTTATGCCATGCATTCCAGCCCCATGTAGATGTCTCAGATACTCTGTGGCATCTACACTGAGATATTTAGGCAAGAGAATGTGTTTCATGGCTTTTGTTCTTAGTCTCAGACTTGTTCTGAGGTGGAGCATAGATTAAGGTGTAGAGCAAGGCCAGAGTGTAGTGAGTACACATGAGTAGATACAGTCTTAATACTGTAAAAATCAGTCTTATGCCTACATTGTCTATGAAGTAAGTCTGAGGATTTTGACTTATGATACAGAACATTTGATATACCAGTTATGGAGCCCCTCTCAGTCTGTGGGCTCTAGACATGTACAGCAGCAGCTTATGCCTAGGACTTCCTTTATCTTCCTCAAAAAACTCTGCAGAGTAAATCTTTCAGATGCCCAAGATCTGCTGTTAAAAATCTTAAATCTTTCAATCATGAAATCAGACATTCTGCTTGTGTGATCATTATTAATTCTGTGTGATTATTCTTTTCAGATACATACGTAGGACTGTGGTGAAAATATTATAATTTTAATTCATAGGAATTACCTGTGTTTTTTTGTTTTCCAGCTACGAAAGTCTACATTCTTTATTCAGATATTCTTTATTTTATACAGAAAAAATGCTTTTCTGTTTTTTATCTTCCTTGGAGATGATTAAAAAAATTAAGCCATCTGATTAAAATTTTACAATATTTGTTCTACTGGTGTGGCACTTTGATACGTAGCCAATTATACTATATTGACTCAATCCTGTTCAGGAATTTTCTCTTTTTAATATGGATTTTGTATTTTGTATCTATCTCCTCTACATCAAAGGATGTCTGTCTGTGGATGCAAAATCTTTAATGTAGAGCTTCAATCACTTTTTGATGTGAATTTGTTCTGTTCAGCAGACTATTTGGCCCCAAAGGATCTCACAAAACAGCTTGATTAATGGTGTATTTAAAACATGTTGGGCGTGTATTCATATGTTAGAAAGAGAAAAACTAATTACAAAAATATGTTCCCTAAAAAAAGGACAGTGAATGAAAGCACCAAATCCTGTCATGAAAAGCAGAATTATTTAAAAAAAATAGTAAACAAAAATTTCTTCAAATACATAGAAATCATAATTAACAAAATGTAATTATACAGTGTAATATTATTGCTTACTGACACTGAAAATATTTATACAACAGGAGGTTTGATAAAAGTAAACAATTTAACTGAATAATTATAAGGAGAAGTAGCATCAAGAAGAGTGCTGAACAGTAATATGTCAGAGATTGCAAAGCAGACAACCTGCCCTTGACAGATAGCTATTCTAAGGTATCTTTCAGTAACATATCCTTTATATCGCAGAGGAATTATTCTTTTGGCCTGATTATCGTGTGTAGAAAGTGAAACATTGTTATGAAGATTCAACAACTAAATAAAAGGTTGTTTTTTTTTTTTCTTTTTTTTTAATTTCAATTTTTCTATCATTTAAAAACACTTTATTATATAATGCCACAGTAATGTGGAGTGATTGAACATCACTGAGAAAAATAATGTTGTGTTTTGGATTTTTCTACCCACAGCCTATGTCCTTGAACAAAGAACAATAAAACAGAAATGTCATAGGAACACTTCTGTAAATGGATTCCTTGCGACAGAGCACTATAGGGAAATGTCTGATCAACACTAGTAGAAGGCAAGGCAATCTTAGAATTTTCTATGCAGGTAACAAAAAAGAGAGTTTTTTATTAGATGGGTGTGTGGAGAGAGAAACTAATTTGACCTTTGATTAAATGATCTCACTTTCCTGGCACCATCACCTACATCTCAATTATATTCTGCTAGGAGAAAAAGTAAATTTGGCTATTATTTTAACTGATGCAAAAGGGCAGAATAGAAGGGTTTCAGCTTTCACTAGCTCTTGCAGACAGTGAAATGGGAAAATGAGTGGCCCCTAGAATTTACAGCCTCTTACTTATTACAGGCTGTGACTGCTGCAAGCTCAGAGGGGATAATCAGCTTGTCAAGAGCTTGCCGCTGAGAATGCCAACATCTAATCACTTCTGTTGCTTGAGAAGACTTAGGAAACTGTGGCACTGCATTTGCATTTAAAAAGACATGTTGTACAATTGTAAAGGGAGTTTATTTAAAAAAATGCTGTAAAATAATTCTTAAAATGATTAATTTATTCTTTCCCATGAATACTATAAAAGTTGATAGTGTTATATTGAAATGTTAGGTCAAAATCATTGCACCAGCAGATATTTCCAGGAGATAAAATCCATTCATTGATGAGTGTTGTTTCTTGCACAGAAGACAGACTGTGCTATATTCATACAATAACAAAAATCAGATGAATCAAAATACTTGTATATTTTTCATAATTTCAGAATGTATAGAACTATAGCAATTGTTAGTATCTCAAAATTGTACTTATACTTTGTGGTACTGAGAATTTCTTAACTCATAGGATACTCTATTTCACAGAACTAAGCCCTAAACACCAGTTTCCACTTCAAAATGGAAACCCTGTAAGCCTCACAAAAGAAAAATAAAGGCAAAAGGAATATAATCAAATGCTAAGAGGCAGAGGTAAAGTTTTAGTAAAAAGCCCCAGTGACAACAGTTTGTAAGGAAATAAATTTGACAATTTGTAAAGAGATAGCTTTGCAAGTCACTGAAACTCCATTGAAATGAACCCAGGACAATATTGGAACTTAACAGAAATACAGTCTGTTAAAATATTATTGGTAAGTGAAAAAAGCTCTAGAGATCTTTTAATTAGGAATCACATAGGATCTGTAGAGCCATTTGGAGAGGGTACACATAAGCAAAGAAGAGACCCAAGGTGTTAAAAGATACATGAAGGGAATAACAGTTCTGAAATAGAATGCTAATCCTAATCTGTTTTAGCATCAGCTGCTACACAAAAATAAGAAAAGAGGATGAAAAGCCTGAAGAAGGATGAACACTGTGAACACTAGAGGGTGAGATCAAATATTAAACTACGCACAATTAATACACCTGATCTAAACCATTCAAATATGAAAACTAGGAGTATGCAAATTGTCAAAGTGCAGGCCAGATGTTGTTTCTTGAGGAAACTTATTATGCCAGAATATAAACTGACATGCAATTAGTTGATAGCAGGTATTAGTTTTCAGTGATTTAAAAAAGCTCACAAATTTAATATCAGAGAAGCTGACTTTTATTAAAAGAAAATATTAAATTTGATATAGAGCAGATCTTTGTAGTAGTAAGGAACAAAATAACAAAATAACATTATTCTTCTTTTCTAGATACAGAAATGCATGTATCAAGTTCTGTTTCATCTAGATTTTATTAACTTTTAGATTTTAGGTAAATTTCAGAGTATCTGTAAGTAACATACAAGAGATGTTGCAATGAAGAGAAACTGGTGACAAAACAAATGCAGGATATTAAAAAAAATATTCGCTATAATCAGATTCAGTCTGTCGTAGAAAGACAAACAAGGCTAGAAATCAAAGAATATCATTGTCATGGATGTAAATATTGGAAGCAGAAAAAGTATCTAAAGTAAGGTGATACATATCACTTTGAACACAATGTCAGGCTGAACAGCTATGTGCCTTTCAGATGCAACTACCTTATCTTCAAAATCTTAAGTCATTTATAGAGATGCAGCATAGTTAATCAAAGAGGTTTTACATAAAGTATTTGGTTTGTGTAGTTTCAAAAACAATACAATTCCTTATACTTAATAAAGATGCTAGGCAACATCTAGAACAGGGATATAGATCATTTCCCATACTATCAGGAGCTCCAGCACTCTCAGAATCCATCTTAAAGTCCCCTGAGAGGTTTATTGTATGGTAAAGTTGGCTCAAGGATTTTTCAAGATAAGTCTAGTTGTAATTTTTTCATATTGTAGTATCATAGAAACATATAATGGCTTAGGTTGGAAGGGACAAGGTCCAAGGGGGAGGGAAGGGGGTAGGAGAGGAGAGGAGAGAAAAAGGAAAAGAAATTATTTCACTATTTGTTAAATTTAATTAATGATTCATTTTCTCCTTGAAATGGTCAGAAAAAGTCTAAATAATAAAACATAAATTAACAAATCATTAAGTGAAATAATAGAAGGAGAAAGGTGATTGGCTAATAAAGATACATAACTATAATAAATCAAACTGAATGAATATGGCAACCTTTCATACCACTTCTTCCAATGTATAGTAATAATGAAATTAGACTAGTCAGATATTTCATTCTAAAACCTATAAAAAATTGTTTGGTTTTGGGCATACACTTGGGATAATCTTACTTTTTCTTTAAATCAATAACAGTCAATTATAATACCATTACTCTGAGTGATAGTGAAGTGTAGGTCATGGATCTTGAAAGTGATGGATCATTGAACATTTACAATTCAGTAACATCTTTGAAGAAGATTCATAGAACTTTGAAAACTTAGGCAAGCCCTTGGTGTATCTCACTGATTTGCACCTCCCAGGAGATTCCTAAACCTGTAACATATTTTTAATGTGAAAACAGCAAGCAGGGGTGAAAAAGAAGCCTGAAGCTACTTTAAACTCTTAATGAGTGAAGTCTCCTTGAACTGACTTTCAGAAAATATTAATTGCAGAAAAGTCTCATATTAATTATAGTATCTTGAAAGATGTAAGTTATTTTGTCTGTAATATGGGGTCTACATAATGAAGGAGTGTAGAGGAAATGGACCTGGAGGTACTGATTGATGCTTGGCTGAACATGAGCCAGTAGTGTGCCCAGGTGGCCAAGAAGGCCAATGCCATCCTGGCTTGTATCAGAAATAGTGTTGCTAGCAGGAGCAGGGAAGTAATTGTCCCTCTGTACTCAGCACTGGTGAGGCAGCATCTTGAGTACTGTGTCCAGTTTTGGGCCCCTCACTGCAAGAAAGACATTGAGGCCCTGGAGCATGTTCAGAGAAGGGCATCGAAGCTGGTGAGGGGTCTGGAGCACAGGCCTTATGAGGAGCGGCTGAGGGAGCTGGGATTGTACAGTCTGGAAAAAAGTAGGCTCAGGGGAGACCTTATTGCTCTCTATAACTACTAACAGGGAGGTTGTAGTGAGCTTGGGTTTAGCCTCCTCTCTCATGTAACAGTGATAGGACTAGAGGGAATGGCCTCAAGTTGCACTAAGGGAGATTCAGACTGGGTGCTACGAAATCCTACTTTTCTGAAAGAATGGTCAGGTGCTGGAGTGGGCTGCCCAGTGAGGTGGTGGAGTCGCCAAACCTGGAGGTGTTCGAGGAACGTTTAGATGTTGTATTGAGGGATGGATTTTAGAGAGAACTATTGGTGATAGGTGGACAGTAGGACTGGATGATCTTAAAGATCTATTCCAAACTTGGTGATTCTATGATTCTATTCTAAAATCAAATTATTACAGGCACAACTTTAAAATGCCTTTTTTTTTTTTTTTTTTTTTTTTTTTGCTTCCATATTAACATGTTCTCATTAGAAAAGTTAAAGAATTTCATTTCTACAGATTTTATACTAAATGTGTTTTATATTGTACTTCAGAGTCTACAAGACCAATAATACTTTTCTTCAAAATATGCATTGAATCAGCAGTGTTTTAAGTACACCATGCATGCGTTCCTGCATTTTCAGGATGTTTTAAAATCAAACCAACCTCCAAAGTCATAACCAAATTTCAGGGCTTCCCATCCAACAAAGAAAACCTATGTAGCATTTAATGTGCTCTTTTTTTTTTTTTTTTTTTTCCTGAGAAAGAGGAAGAAAATTACATGTTAACTGGTAGACTCTTGTGAGTGGTACAGGTAGTCAGTAGTAGTGTAGAACTGCCATATGCTTGCTGTTAAAAAAAGTAGTGTTAAAGTTGATGACTTATCATGATGAAACTCAGGGTAACATAAGGGACTTTATGGTTGTGTCAGATACTGCTGTGAATATTGCCTTACTATTTCTGTATTTCTGTATGGGAACCAGACAGTTGAAAATACCTTAGGTTTTTGTTTGTGTTTCCAAAATGATGACATACATTCATGTTTTTCTCCCCAGAAGGTAGGTGTCAAATCAGAACAAGTTTTCAGCTAAAAGAAAATGTGAAACAATTAAAACAATTTTATTATCAAGTGTGATTAATTTATTCCATTCTTCCTCTGTGTTTTGTTTTTTTTCCTAGTACAGCTCCTTATTAAACTCTACTCTTTTTCAGTTGTGCACCACTTAATGGTTAATCATTCTGACTTTATCAGAACATTTAAATATCCAGAAGGTACTGAAAACAGTTTTCTTTTCCTCAAGTTAGGCCTGAAAATCAATCTAATTTCTGTAACCAGAAATAACTTTCATTGTTAACAATCTTCTTCTACTTTGATGAAGAAGAACTACACAAATAAATAAGAGTTTTCTGAAACTATCATTATTTCTTTTCAGATCTATTTAATGAAAAATTTCAGAGGAAAACAATTACCTTTTAAATCAGTTCTAATATAGCAATGCTTTTGAAAAACTTTCTGTAAGGATAATTATGTCATTCATTTTAATCTATCGATTATGGCTGAAATATGTTGATTTACAGACTAGGGAAAAAGTTCTGTTAAAAATGTTCAATCTGTTATCTGTTATTGTTACTGTTACTCCTCAATGAAAAGTATTTCTTTTTAGTTCTCTTAGAAAGTACTGAATAAAACGATAATTTATTTTTACTGCTAAGATGTAATACATATCTTCTTCATGTGCCAAAACCATGTTCTAAAAGATCTCAGTTAGTGACTTGCCTAGGAAACACAATTAGACTAACTGCCTTGTATTTCCCTGGGTTGACCATTTTTTCTTTTCTGATAATATTTGTTTTTGTATAACCCTTTCCCAATCTGCACAGCTTTTCCAGGATCTCTGTATAATAACATTGGGAATTTCTTTTCACCTAAGGCTTGGATGCGGTCTCCCAGGTCGACAGATCTGGAGAGTTGAGTTGTCTCAAGTAATCCTTGATGTGATCACCATCCACTGCCACTGGTTTTCTTTCCTGTATCTTTTCGTTAAGTGCAGAGGTCTTAGAAAACATTGAGAAGACAGATGAGCTCAAATTAGATTTTAGGAAACATTGTGTAGTGAATGCAGTATAACAGATTGTTCAGAGAGACAATGGATGGTATTCAAATCTTAATTTGATAAGCAATGTGATTTGCTTTTGTTGGACCAGATGATCTTCCCTCCAGCTTCAATGGTTCTATGATTTATGCAGATGAAAATGATGCAAGCCCTTCCTGTCTCTTAGCTTTTATTGAGGCTAGCCACCTGGAGTTTGTATTCCTCTTTTACTGCTTACACGTCTAGAGACAAGTTCTCCAGAAAGGGACAGCAAATTTGTGAGGTAAGTGCACTTTACTTTGCACATATTAAGTGCTAGCTAACTGTGCTGAAGTAGTTATGTGCTGGCAGAACTGGCATTCAAGAACTTGCTACCAGGTGAAAAAATTCTTTAAAGGAAAGTACAAAATGGTTGTCATATACTAGACAAATGGAGCCATTCCAGAGAGTATATTCTGGCTGAGGATGTGCATTTAGAAATCCACATTTATCCATGCATAAATCCACATTAAGCATTTTAGAGAATTCCAGAGGGCTTACCAGAATCATTTTAGAATAAACCATTTTATCTTAAAGACAGAAAAGTATACTGTTCCCTGTCTCTTGTCTTGTTAATTCAGAAGTCAGACTTGTGCGTGTTCAAAATCAGCTGAATATTTGGGAAGATCCTTGCAAGAATGTAGATATGTGGATAAAGTGGATTACATTCTTGTTTGTTCTGAGAATCTACTTATTTTCATGAGATATTGCTTCACTATACATGTTTGATGTATTTGAAAACACAAATCCTTTGCAAATGAAGTGTTTAAATGATGCAGAAATAATACAGAAACTGATTAATTACAGTTACAAGCCAAAAGCTGTTCATTACAGTTCAAAGAAAGATTTCTTTTTATTTAGTGTACTTTACAGTGCTGAATGAACTCATCTGAACCTAGAGACGATCTAGAACCATTTCATGCAAACTCTATTGGCTGGATTACAGCTGCTAATGATCTGTAAAAGGAAAGTCAATTTGCCCCTTGATAGAGATTACTGTACCAAACATAGCAAAAATCTATGTGAAATGTGAAATGTTTGCTGTTCTGTGGGGATAGATACTATTAGTGTGTACGGTTTCTTTCTCTGTGAAACAAAATAGACGAAAATAGGTCTGTATTCTACTTATTTTAATTAATTAATTAAAATTAAAGACACACAGAAAGTAATTTGCTTTGTGGGTTTCTTTTTTTTTTTTTTTTTTTTTTTTTCTGCTGTTTACTAATGCAAACATCGTTTATAAATAGGAGTGCATTGTTATATACAATTTCAAAGTTTCTTTCAGCTGTATTTCCAAACGTAGTTCCTGGTGTGTTTCTGAGTAGACCAATGATCCATTTAAATAATGAAAAAAAATTTAGCTGCTATGGATGGAAAAGTGTCAAGTTAAATCATTTTTTAAAGCACTGATGATGTTCCTGCATACTTTGCTTGGTTTGCATTCTATTTATAACTTTTTTTTTCGTATTTGCTAAGTATTCTGTGATTCTTAGAATCACAGAATCACAGAATACTCCAGGTTGGAAGGGACCTCAAGGATCATGAATCTCCAACCCCCTCGCCACAGGCAGGGCTGCCAACCTCCACATTTAATACTAGACCAGGCTGCCCAGATCCCCATGCAACCTGGCCTTGAACACCTCCAGGGACAGGGCATCCACAACCTCTCTGGGCAGCCTGTTCCAGCACCTCACCACTCTCATAGTAAAGAACTTCCCCCTGATATCCAACCTAAATCTTCCCTCCCTCAACTTAAAACCATTTTCCCTTGTCCTGCTGTTATCTACCTTTTCAAAGAGTTGACTCCCCTCCTGTTTATAGGCTCCCTTTAGGTACTGAAAGGCTGCAATGAGGTCACCCTGCAGCCTTCTCTTCTCCAGGCTGAACAAGCCCAGCTCCCTCAGCCTGTCTTTGTAGAGGAGGTGCTCCAGCCCTTTGATCATCTTTGTGGCCCTCCCCTGGACCCTCTCCAACAGCTCCCTGTCTTTCTTTTATTGGGGGTTCCAGACCTGGAGTACAGACACAGTACTCCAGATAGGCCTCAGGAGAGCAGAGTAGAAAGGGACAATCACCTCCCTGTCCCTGCTGGCCACCCCTCTTCTGATGGAGCACAGGATACCATTTGCTTTACAAGCTGCAAGAGCACACTGCTGGCTCATGTTCAGTTTTTCATCCCCCAAGACTTGCAGGTCTTTCTCAGCAGGGCTGCTCTCAAGGATTGCTCCTTCCAATCTGTATATATGCCTGGGATTCCTCCGGCCCAAATGCACAACCTTGCACTTTGCTGTGTTGAACCTCATTAGATTCACCTAGGATAACCTTTCAAGTCTGTTGAGGTCCCTCTGAATGGCATCCCCTCCTTCCACACTAGACAGTCTTGAATATTTCACTGCAGATAATTCATGAAAAAAAATATATCATGTTTCTCTCTTCTCACATTATCTACGTACAGATTTTAATGCTTATTTATTGTATATTATAAGGAAATCTTGAGGTAGATGAGCCCACAATATTTTCTTGCTGAGAGCATTTCAAAATATACTGAAATAACTTCTCATCTTTAAAGCTAAGTTTTATTTGAACACAAGAAAAAATCTAAGTTTTCCTAGTAAAGAGACTTGGAGCAAGATCATAAAGCATTGATTGCTCAGGAAGACTTTCCTCTATTACTCACCATGCCAGTCATGGCAGGATGGGTCATTTTCTTCAGTCCAGAAATACATAATGACTTCCTGGGTTGTGGCAATCTCCACACAGTTCCTTGTAAAAGTGTGTTCTGTGTAAAAGTGAGTTCTTATTTTTTCCCTTCTCCTCTCTCTCTCTCTGAGTCTCTCCATTGTTTGTGTTTTGACAGTGGGTTACTGTCTCACTATTTACCTGTCATAGGTTCCTTATCATTAGTGTCTTATTTCCTACCTCCCCATTTTGAACTTCAAGAGCTTTTTCCAGCTGTGTTTGCTCATTTGCTCTGAAGGACAGCACAGTTTTGTTGTCTAGAGAGCAGCAGCCAAGGTAAATCTTCCTCTCCAGTGATAAGTCAGATTTTTATAGTATGCAACATCCATTTCTCAGAAAACTGTAGGCAAATAAATCATTTATTATTCAATGCCCATGCAATTTCTTGAGTTCATACTCATTTGATATGCTAGTGGTGGTGTTTTGTAAAAAGTAGTTATTCAGATAGGCAGTGAGGTACTGACAGTCTCTGTTGTATGATTTAATGCATTGACTGAGAAGATATACAAAAGATGTATAAAATAATCAGCCAATGGTACCCAAAGTCTTGATATGGTTCTGTATCAATGACCCCAGATACTCCGAGTTATTCTATACCTTAGCTGTTCTCTGCCATCTGACAGACTTAAGGAAATATGACCGAAGTCAGAGTTCCAGCCTGCTTCCTCTTTGACACAAAGGTTGAAAAACTTAAGTAATGGACATGTGATATATGTACTTCCTGACACAAATGAGCAAACTTCCTCTCCAGATCAAGCAGTGTTCAGGATCACTACCTACTTGTGACTGGGGCACAAAAGGCCTTGAAATGGTCCATAGATTTTATTTTATAAAAATGAACTATAGGTGATCTAACATTAAAGCATTGAAACTTAACTCATAGCTGTAAGAAATTTTCTATAATGTTGATAGCTAACACAAATTACTGCTGTAGTCTGCATTGCATACCTTTTACAATAATCTGCATAGAATCATAGAATCATTAAGGTTGGAAAAGATCTCTAATATCATCTAGTCCAACTGTCAACCCACTACCACCATGCCCACTATACCATGTCTCTAAGTGCCGTATCTACACAATTCATGAACACCTCTGGGGATGGTGATTCCATCACTTCCCTGGGCAGTCTGGGCAGCATGAACACTCCTTCATAGAAGGAATTTTTCCTAATATCCAATGTTTCTTGAACATCTTCAGGGACAGTGATTCCACCACCTCTCTGGGCAGTCCTTTCTAGAGCCTGACCAGTATAAGCCTAATTGGCTTATATTTGAAATGTCTGCATTTCATAAATATGTTGAAATTGGAAATAAATTATGGAATTTCTATCAAATGACCAACACAATTCTATCACAACAAGCTGCAAAGTTCCCATATTTCCGAAGGTACACCTTTCCCCTGATTAGCGTGGCTCTGTATTTGAAGTATTACAAGTAAAATTGTGTGACTTGTTTGCAGAGGTAAGAATGTTTTTCTTAATACCAACCAAAGCATACCTAGCCACATTGATCCAGGAAAAATATCCAGGAGACATATATATCTACAGCCTTCCAGTATATTCTGCTTTGTTGTAATTTAGCTGGGGCTACACAGCAGCCACTCATGCTAACATATGGCTCTTTCAAACTTAAGCATGCAGTGTAGATCTTGGGGCTAGTTCAATATCAGTAACTCCTGGAATATCTTCTGCAAGACTCCCAACATGGTCCAGCTGTGAACCTGTTCTGCATATCTCATTTCTTATCTCACACATTTTTTTTATGCAGGACAGTCTTTTTGGTTCACTGCCTTAATGCAAACATTCATACAGTTCATTTCCTTGCTGGGTGTCTAATGACTCCTGTGATTATGCAGGAATGTAGAATAGATTGCCCCCAGATAGGAAAAAATATGTACGTTAAACTGTTGTGCAAATTTTTCACTTTAACCTGACATTTGAGATACTGGATGATAAGTAATGACTTTAGACATTGCTTTGTTAAAGTAGCTGCAGTTTTAACAGGTTCCAGTGCAGTCTAGAGACTCAAAAGTTTCTAGATAGATAGAGCTTTTGTGCAGTGCAACTTGTGGAGAATGTGTTGACTTTAAATTTTGAAACTTAGCTCTTAGTACTTCATGTTTCTTGTATATAGAGGAGAATTAGTCTTAGAATTTCTCCTCAGAGTGTGCTCTGTTTGTAAAATTATTGGTTTTAAAATATACCTATATATTTTTTTTCAGGACTTTAAAATATTGCATATTATATACGCAAATGGCAGTTTTGCCTTCACCGCAACTGAAGTCATCTACAAACAACAAGGTATTGTGCCAAAGACTATTGCCCATCCTAGCTCAGATTTACAATATATCCATATATTTACATACTTAGCTATTCAATTTTTAGGATATAACTTCTATCTAGAGGTATTGCATTATTTACAGTCTTAACTGTAAAAATTAAGGAGAGAAGGAAAGGAGAGAAAGAGAGAGAGAGAAAAAGGGAGAGAAAAGGGAGAGAAAGGAAGGCAGGAAGGAAAGCCATTGCTCTCAAAAATATGATTTGATTTTTTTTGGTAGTCCTTCATGGAGCCAGGAGTTGGAGTCAGTGATCCTTGTGAGTCTTTTCTAGTTTGGAACGTTCTATAATTCTACTATTATTTGTCTCTTCCCAACGTGTCCCTGCTTTGACATAAAATTATATGCTGTAGCATCTCCGCAGTGCTCAGGAAAGTATATTTATTGTTATCAATATCAATTATACTTTCTTCAAACTATCCTCAGTAAGTACTCAAAAGGAAGTTCTCCCTTCCTGACCTCAAAAAAAAAAAAAAAAAAAAAAAAGTTGCTTCTTATCTTCTTTATCTTCTTGTATAATAATATCTATAATAACCTTGTGATCAGAAAACTATAATATGATTGAGAAACATTGAGAACACAGCATTGTAAAAGTATTTTGTTTGTGAAATGTCAGAGAATTCTAACCCAATTTGCATAAAACATATCTCTTCCCTCCAGCGAGGATCTCACTCCAGATCTATGTGTATGTTATTACCACATGTAAAGTGGAAATCTGTAGAGAAAATTTTGTTCCAGGTTTGAGAAAAATTAAGGGATTGCTACATTGTTCTTAAATGTAGATACTGTATTCTAGACTCCTCAGCAGAGGAGGGATTTTAAGTGTATTTCACCAGAATTTCATGAAATTCTCCAATCATTTGTAAAATGAAGAGAAGAAGCACTTTCAGACTTTAGTTTTGTGTTCCCAAATAGATGATTAAACAAGATCTAATAACATTGGCTATGAATCTCTGTAAGGTAAGGTAGAAAGAGAAAAAAATATTTCATCTGTTTAGCCTTGTAATTGAGATGGACATTATCACAACTTGTACTACTCTGAGGACATGCAGAGTACTTGTATTGATTTTTATTAGGAAAAAAAAAAAAAGAATTTAGCAGCTTCTGACTAACTTTGAAAAGTTAAATATTTTTTAAGAACAGATCTTTCTCAATTGTCTTGTGGATTATGTATTTACAGTGTGCTATAATCAATAGGAAAAAGAGTTACTTGGCAACAAAGAAGCTACCTGACACTTAGAAAAGTTTATACTGAGAGTTTAATTTCATTTAGAAGAAAATAATAAGCTATATATTTATTATATTGTTGTAAGTATGTAGACATTATAGGTATCTACTTTTCTGTTAGTTACAACCAAGATTATCAAGGGAGTTTAGCACTTACTGTCACTGGCAAACTCATAGACTGGTAACCCATTAGTGGAATATTCTGACCACAGTGAAAATGAACTACAATGTAATATGGGTTTCTGAAAACATATTATTACCTAAGTCAATGTGTTCCGCTGTATGCGTGACTCTCTAAATCCAAAGTAAAATAACCATTAGAAATTAAGTCAGGTGATATAGGATTTCCTTCTAGTGCTTGAAGGGAGCTTACAAGCAAGAGGAGGACGTTTTACATGGTCTAATAGTGATAGGACAAGGGGTAATGGCTTTAAACTAAAAGCAGGGAGATTTAGATTAGGTCCAAGGAAGAATTTTTTTTTACTCGGAAGGTGGTGAGGCACTGGAACAGACTGTCCAGAGAAATTGTGGATGCCCCATCTCTGGAAGCATTCAAGGCCAGATTGGATAGAATTTTGGACAGGCTGACCTAGTCACCTTATCCGTGACATTGGGGTTGGAACTAGATGATCTTTAAGGTCCCTTTCAACCTAAGACATTCTATGATTCTATGACTTACCTCCCAAATTTGAGTCAAAAAACAAGCCTAGAGTCTCTTTTTTACTTATAGATTTCTTGGTTTGTATTAAATAATTACCCTATTATTTGGGTAGTGGAATAAATGGAATGAGTCATTATTACAAACACAGTATGCTAGAACTCTTGTTTTGGTGACAACTATTACATTAGCAATGACAAAGATTTTATTTCTGTTTGTAAATACAGTAGATGGTAAATACAGATGAATTTTAAACTACTTAAATTATGAGGGTACAATCACAGTTATAAAGTGAGGAAGTCTGAAAAAAAATGAGGCTATGACCTGTAAATTCGGCAAATAAATTTCTGATTTTATGTAATGAGAAAATAGAATAGGTAAATGGGAAAAGACTTTCTAGTTTTTGCTCCTGAAAATAAATTTTCAATTCAGGGATAATGAACTCATGATTTTTAAGTAGTCTTTTTCCTTATTTTATGTAACTGTTGGTTTGATAACTCACATTCTCTCATACAATAACCAAAAGAATGTGGCCTCAAGACAAATATTTATTCTAGAATATTATGTATATATATGTGTAGAGATAGATAGATAGATAGATAGATAGATATAGATATACTTCTAATGAAATATTTTATGGTAGCCTGTTTCCTGTAATATTTAACCCAGCAGCACAGTTTGGAGATTTTGCATAGATTTTGGAGAGCTTGCATGCCAGAAACTATGTGGACTGAAATATTCTAAAGAATGTTGTATACAAATGTGACAAACTAAGTTTTAATTAAACAGCAATATCTTTTAATATGTCAAGGAAGTAAAGTTCAGCTAGGCAGTATGTATCTGCATCCAATCTATTTTGTCTATTTGAATTTGGATAGAGGCAGAACTTAAGCTATTCAGTAACTCCTAACTGAAGTAGTGGAATTAACCTGCAGCAACATCAGTAAATCTAACTCCATATTTACATTTTAACTTGGAAACAAGAAACAGAGCTAACCTTTTATATTACAGCTAAAATGCAAAAAGCAGTGTTTTTAGTTAAAGGGTAATCATTTTCACTCTACAGCCATGACACCTACGTTGTCTGAGAAGTTTCAAAGTAATAACAGATTCTTAGTCCTCCAGTTAAGATCTATGCAGGAAAATTAATAAGAAAATTGCTTCATTTCATCATGATGGCATTTGGGAGTTTTAGAACCCTCCAGTCCATTAGTCAGTTTTGTTAATGACTATGCTCATCCTTTTAATCATGTGAAACATTGACTGAGCTTCATTTAGTTCAAAGTGCCTTTCAGAAGCCTGAACAGACTCTGAATAGTGTGAAACTTTACCTATTCTCACTGCAAAATACATTCAGCTATCTTCATTTATATTTTATATAAAGATAAAACATATCTAAGGATTCTAAAAAAATACACTCATTTTAAAGTATAAAAACTGAAATTTTGGTGCTTAACATGTTGGTAAATTATCTGTATTACTCATAAGTATTGCTGATTTAAATCATTATGTTAAAAAGCCTTGCAGAGAAGGACTTGGGGCTTCAGGACTTCATGATCCATGAATGTAGATACTCTCTTTCATGTAAAAATTTCCAATGCATTTAACTTCTCTTGTTGAAAGAAATGCTCTCTATTGTCAGAGATGATTCTCTATATCATCAATGGAAAGAGGGACATTAAGACATATATTCTGTAAGACTGTAGATAACCCCAGGTGTTTTCCACTTCCTTTTTACAGAATTCAGGAAATTATACTGGTCAAGCATAACTGTTTATAGATAAGGAGTCTTAAAATTGATGACAATTTGAGCCTATGTCACTTGGATTCCAAACTGGCTACTACTAGTTTTGCTTTTTTAATTAATTCTTTGTCAGATCCAGTCCATCATCTTATCTTGAAATCTTGTTTAGCTTTTAGATCTTCAGGATAACTGAATGTTGTTTTGGTCATTTTTGATTATCAACAGGTTTCAATATTGTTTTCTGAATCACTAAAATATACTCTTTATCGTAACGTTCTATTCCAGTGACAAGAGTCATTGTCTTCTTCATAAATCCATAAACATTTAGTAAGTACAGCTACCATCCATAAAGGGTCAGAATCTGAGTAGCAGTTTTACGGGCTCTTTTCTGCACTTTAAAACAGTGGATCCTCTTATTTTAACTCAGTTCTAGAGATTAAAAAAGTAAAAATAAAAAAAATAACAGACTTGATAGACTGTTCCAGATACATTACAAAGGGGAAAATCTTGGAAGTTTTATAATTTAAATCCTATAAAAATCAATTAAGGTATTACAGTAATTTGCTACATCCTCCATATTGGTGTCTGTGTGCCTATGGCCCTAGCAAGCTCTGATCGCTAGCCCATGATGGTGCGGCCTGGAAACACGGTGGTTGCCGATGGCAACACATTGGTAGTTTTGGGATATAGTCAACTACAGTATAGCTAAAGATGTATCTATTATTATTCATTTACAAATTCAAAATTTATAGTAGATTCCAAGGTCTCTGTAAAATATGTTTGTCTGAAAGACAATTTTTCCATATTTTTCTGGCTTTCAGAATATTTGCAAAATTTCTAGTAATTTTATTTCAATATTCCTATTATTTGTTAGGTAAGCAGCATCCTTTAAAATATAAACAATTAGTACGTTAGTTCATTTAGTATTTTATTTTATTTATAGCATTACTAACTACTCTCATTAGATATGTTTGTTCACGTTTTATCACATTTTGGTAAAGGATAGGTACATAAGATATTTAAAGACTACTGGATATGTAACAATATTGGTGAGTAAAAAATACTCCTCACGCTGGCTTAATATGGAGAAAGATCATTAGATTAAATTAACATGATTTCATTGTCTCATGAGGATGTTTGAACGAGATACACAGATATTCAAACAAACATAAGAATCCATGTTTGTAATTTTTTTTTCTCCTTTTATTTTCTTAGATTTTTGAGATACAAATTTACAGTAAAATAAAAGAACTTCATTAACTTCTCATGTCCATTGCCCTTTTGCTATGAATTAAGATGCACTTAAAATGTGATGCTACTCTAGACACAATATGTTAATGAAAATCTATGTTATGTTATTGATGTTTTCAAGAGGTCTACTGTAAAGTCACATGAAGCTGCTGGCTAGCTGCAACAGGTAGCACGGGAGCAAAACCTGCTCTTTTCTGTTTTAAAGGAACAAAAAGCTGTCAGGTTTTGTTTTGTTTGGTTGTTTTTCACACCCTCCATTTCACTTACTCTAATCATCTCTCAAACTAGAACTTCATATTATTCCCACAACTGCATTTCTTATTGCTTCATCAAGTAGATTTATAGAATATTACAACTCCTAAAGCAGTTATTCAGGTTTTACTGAAAAGTAAAGTTCCTATAGATTTACATTATTGAGGGCTATTTCTTCCTGCCAGCAGAGGAACCATCAGAAGACAGAAAGTAATAAATATATAATTTTCTAAATTGTGTTTATTCTGTATGTAAAATCTTTTTTCACTGCCCTTAAGACTTGTCTGCTTTCCTGGCATACCAGTTCAATCTGTTGATGCTGAAGCTGTGGGACAAGAAAAGAAAATAAACACAAAAGTAAAAGAGAAATCAGATTTGGTATCCATATACCAATACAAGGAAATTGAATGAGATAATAAAGAACAAATGCAATTTGCTAAAATATTGCTATGGAGATGAATTCAAAGTCAATTATTTAACTTCTTTCCCAGAATACTTTGATTGAATAATTTAATCATCCAGTTATAAATGTCAAATACAATGTTTTTTGGGTCTTTGCAGATTGTAAGTTCTTTCCATCTTGGAGACCATATTCAAATTAAAAAGAGGATAAATATTTTCTTTATTGGAATGTGTTTCATATTGTTATTTTAAGACAGTAAAAAGTGGGTTAGTTTTTATAATGTATTATAAAATACATTATACCCTATCAGTTACCCTATCAGTGCAACATGTGAAATAAGACATAAACATCTATGTTTTCCACTGTTTGAGAAGATGACAGATTTGGTACCAACTCTTACATTCTCACGCACATATTCTAACAATAATCGGATAGTCAGGAATTTCTGTAAAGAGAAAAAATATATATATATATCTATACTGATTTTGATAAATGTTAATTTTTCTCCAACTTTGTATTTCATTTCTTTTTGTCCAGTGGGTGAGATACATAATAGGGAACCAATGCAGTAGCTAATTTCTTCTTTTCTTTACAGATTCTGAAATTTAATAATGAACAGCGGTCTGGACTAAATTGTAATTGCCAAAGAAAAAACTCTGAGTACCTCAACACAGCCACTTTCCTCAGTATTTCTTGCTTAAATTATAACCCAGTTTGATGTTTTTTCACTGAGATTTTCTACTAGTATACTGAACCGTTCCATGACTGGATAGGGAGCATGTATATAAAAAAAGAAAACACGAGACAAAAGTTAAACATCAGAGTGTTAAGTGTACCGAAAGCTCTTTTAGATTCAGCATTCGATAATATTATTCAGCAAGTCTAGGCTTATCTGGAAGGCTTTAGAAGACCTCTTTCTATCAAAGATTCAGCTACATAATGAATGAGTGGCATATGAACAGGAGTTTTCAAAATTGTTAAGCAAAAAGTGTAAGGACTTAAATCCAGTCCTCAATCATCTTTTGATTCTGATTCTCTTCAAACATTGTTATCATAACAGGCAATTATATCTACTGAATATTTGCTCAGGGTAAATGATGAACTATTTTCTCTGGAAAAATTTAATGATACACTTCTGAGAGTAGGACAAACTAAGATGTTTTTCCGTATTTTATTTATTGAATATTTGCATTACTATGTTATTTGCACGTAGGTACTTAGTGCTTCCATGTGGTAATAATTATGATTGAATATTTAACCATTTTAGAACACTCATTTTTATTACCACATAATTCTAAGCGATTTTAATAGTAACAATAATTTTAATAACAATGTATTGAAAATCTGTTTTCATATGTCTCTGTTTCTCAAAGTAAATTAAATTCTCAGGTCATAGAATCACAGAATCATAGAATGGCCTGGGTTGAAAAGGACCACAATGATCATCTAGTTTCAACCCCCCTGCTATGTGCAGGGTCGCCAACCACTAAGGTCCTCAACATTCAGCTTACCAATGACTTTTCCCTGGAAAATAATATAACTCTACTGTCTTTCCTAGATAAGGGAGTGTAAAAGGAAAGCAAGTAAGACATGAGGAGACTGCATGCCTTTAGATGAATATGTTTTTGAAGGGCCAGAATATAGTTTTAATTACTGTCTTTTTTAAACAGGCTTTTCGTTTGTTTGTTTTGTTTTTCAGTAACAATACTTTAAAAATATAGAAAACAGAACAGTTCTTCTTTCATTGCAAATATGTAATGAAATCACTGAAAAATGATAAACTAGATCTTCACTTTTTCAGTAAAAACAAACAAAAAACCCAGCACCTTACTAATACAACCCTTACTTGATTAACTCCATCAATTCTAGGTGCAAGAAGAAAACTGTTATATTCAAAAATCAAGGTATGAACTCACATATAAGCTATTTGAAGCTATAAGCTTCAAAAAATTACGCTAAACGTCTATTGTTGCATTTTAACCTGGCAGGCAGCACAGCACTACACGGTCATTCTCTCACTCCTTCAGCTCAGTGGTATGGGGGGGCAGAGAGGGAAAACTGGGAAAAAAACCAAACAACCCAACAAAGTATAAATTATTATTTGAAATAAAAACTATTCACTAGGACAGAAAAGGAAGAGACAAAGAGAATAGTAATAATATGTATATACAAGTGACGCAGAAGCAATTTCTCACCACCCACCAACTGATGCCTAAGCAGCAGTGGCTCCCTGGCCACTCCCCACAGTTTAAATATCCCGCCCCCCTAAACACACACGCCTCATGATTTCATATGTTATGGAATATTCCTTTGGGCAATTTAGGTCAGTTGTCCTGGTTTTGTTCCCTCACAGCTTCTTGTGCTTGCTCTCTCCATCTCACCAGCAGGACCATAAAAGAAGTTTAAATGTTCTTGACTGTGAACAACTTAGTAACAATTAAAATATCAATGTGTTATCAACATTGTTTTTCTCTGAAAACCAAAACATGCATAGTAGCAGACACTATGAAGGGGGAAAATAAAAAAAATAAAAAAAATAATAAAAAAGAACAGCTCTGTTCCAGAGAAAACCAGGACATTTATTTATTTCATTGTTATTATTTTCCTTCACCCCCACCCCCCTTTCTTTCTTAAGTTGCCCTTATCTCAACACATGAGTTCTTGCACTTTTCATCTCAATTTTGTCAGCCATCCCACTGTGGGGTGGGTAGTGAGTGGGGAGTGATTGAATGGCTGTCTGGTATTTAGCTGTCTGCTAGGTTAAAATACAGTATCAAATGCTGTATTTTATTTGTTTTTTAATCAAAAAAAGATCACAATTTTTAGAGTCAACAATGTTACATAGAGATTGTCATCCAATCTCAATAGGTGAGTAATAGCATTAGAAAAAAATTAGCATATATTTAGATTTTTCTTCACTAAACTACATCCATCTTTGTCTGAAGAATCAATTCTAGAGGAACTAAAACCTGTAAAGCACATATTAGCTTGCAAATTATTGTTTTTTTTTCTCACTCACACAAAGTACTTTGAGAATATGTGAATTCATACACCAGGATTCACATATAGAGACTCTTATTCATGTTGCGTCCCCTTGCAGGAATTTTATCGAAACATGGGAATACAGCTAAGAGATTCAAAGAAAAAGTGCAAAATTAGGACTTAATGTGAAAACGTGAGAAAGAACAAAGTCACTTTAAGTCTATTATTGAATTGAAACCTAGAAATTATTTAAAATAATTTATTTTTTAAACTGAAAAAGCAATAATTCATTATTCTGAGTTTTAATTGAATTAATAAGTTGCATTAATAACAATAGTACTCACTCCTAACTCAAAGTGAAATTTCCTAAGGAATATAGAAGGGAAATTAAAATAGGAATTTCATAGTATTTTTAAAGATATACTTTCTTTTTTTAAAAGTGCATCTGGGAAGAAAAATTTAAACTTCCTTCCCCTTTCCTTCTATATTTCTAAGTTAATATTGATATTTAAAAAATATAAGCTCAAAAATACATACATATATTTATAATGTCCTTTTTAAGATTTCTCAGGAATGACCTTTTCTTTACACTTTCTACAGATTTATCGTGGTTTAACCCCAGTAGGCAGCTTAGAAATGCAGTCTCTTGCTTATTCTCCTCATGTGCGATGGGAGAGAGAATTGGAAAGGTAAAAGTGCAAGAACTCAAGGGTTGACATAAACATAGCTAACTAGGTACAGCAAATGCCATTCACACAAGCAAAGCAAAGCAAGGAATCCATTAGCTACTTCTCATCAGCAGGCAGATGTTTAGCCATTCCCAGAAAAGCAATGCTCATCAGGCATAAGTTTCTTAAGACAAACATCATCACTTTGAATATCCCACATTCTACCCTCTTTCCCCCTGCTTTTCTTGCTAAGAATGATGGCATATGGTATGGAATATTCCTTCAGTCAGTCTGGGTTAGCTGTCCTGGCTGTGTCCCCTCCTAATTTCTTGCATGTCCCCCATCTCCTTACTGGCAGGACAGCATGAGTAATAGAAAAGTCCTTGATTTTGTGTAAGTATTGCTCTCTAACAACTAAAACCGCTGGTGTGTTATCACCACTATTTTCATCAAAAACCCGAATCATGGCATCATGTGAGCCTTCACAAATAAAACTAACTCTATCCCAGCCAAAACCATGACAAGATTGTATTTTAATAGCTGTTGGGCATGAAACATTTCAAAAAGCAACTAACAACACTACCTTTCTCGAGCAGTAGAAAATGTGCTTTCAATTTAGGAAAGAAGAAGAAAAGAACATGCTTGGCATACACTTCCTGTACACTGAAGCGTTCTCCTGATCTGACATCTCAGAAGTTAATTTAGTAACCAAAGAGCTCAGGTAATCAGCTATTTTGGAGATAAAGGCTAAGCGAGATACTAATGTATCATTACTATGTAGTCCAATTTAATTTAAACATTCTTGAAGAGTACTGTATTGCCTCCATGACTAGGAAAGACTAATTAAATAAAAGACTTCCTGAGAACACATGAAAATATCCTGTTGAAGACACTGAAGAAGTTGTAAACTCACTTTTTATTCTTTTTTTTTAACTTCGGGAGCCTAACTGAAGATAATTCATTTGGGAGAATGGCTTTCTAAATTGACCTGAATTTCAAACTGACTAAAATAAGTTTTTTGTCAAGTAAACTATCCAACCAAAAAATTATACTGTGTAAGTTTCAAATAATCCAAAATGCTAATGGGCTTTTTTGTTAGAGATTATTCATAATTTTACAGAATAGAGTTTTCCATTTTAAGCCAGTTTTCCATCATAATAGTCTGGAAAATATTTATCAGTGTTCTGCCATTTTCTAAATTCATTTAATCGCATTTTGTGTCAAAACACACATGTAATATTACATAGCCATTGTTATCTTTCATAAGCTATGGTAAACTATACTTTTTAAGCTTATAAATAATTGTAGAAATACACTGACTTTAAAAAGCAATATTACAATAATTTTCATTTGGTATTCTTACAGTTTTATCTCAAAACATGAATAAAACATTTAAACATGTAAAACAAACAAAAAAAAAACCACAAAAAAAAAGGCAGCAAACAAAAAACACCACTTCTCAGACATTTGCAATGGGCAGACAACTGTTAAAATAACATCCTGGTTATGCTGTATACTTATGACTGAAGCTACTTAATACAGAAACAGTGTTTGAAATTATATATTCTACTATATCTATTCCCAAAATTCTTAAGTTTAGTGAGCATACATACAAATCAAACATCTTTGAAGACATAATATACTGTGTCCTTCAATTACTGAAATCAGCAGACATTCACTTGAGAATTACACAAATCTTCACAGAATATAATGACATTCTTTCTATGCAGTATTTTGGATTTATAAAGCAATAATCCAGAGGGTCATAATTTCAATATAAAACATTTGTGTTTATCTTTCATCTATTTACAGCCTTTCAGTATTTAAAGGGAGATTATAAACAAAGGATATAAGCTTTTTCCATGGGTAGATAGTGATAGGACAAGGGGAATAGTTTTAAACTAAAGAAGGGGAGATTTAGATCAGACATAAAGGGGAAGTTTTTCACAGAGAGGGTGGAGGGACAGGCTGCCCAGAGAGGCTGGGTACTCCCAATCACTGGAGGTATTCAAGGCCAGGTTGGATGGGGCCCTGGGCAACCTAACCTACAACTTGATCTAGCAGTAGGGAATCCTGCTAGGTGAGGGTTGGAACTTGATGATCCTTGAGGTCCCTTCCAAACCAAGCCATTTTATGAGTCTATGATCTAAAACAACAACTGAACAATGTATTTAGAAAATCATTTATAAAAAAAATATCTGGGAAAAAAACAGAACAAAGTCAGGATCAATACATTCAGAAAAATGAAAGAAAAGGAAAGGAAATAATATCTCTAGTTAACATTACATTGAGATGTGAGATGAGGAGTGAAAACAGATACACTCAGAGAGGTTGTGGATGCTCCCACTCTGGAGGTGTTCAAGGCCAGGCTGGATGGGGCTTTGAACAACCTGGTCTAGAGGGAGGTGTCCCTGCCTATATATAGCAGAGGGGTTGGAACTAGATGTTCTTAAAGGCCCCTTCCAACCCAAAACATTCTATGATTTTATTCCTTATAACTTATATTACTTGACCAGATTCTTGAATATGAATAGATTTCATATGTCTCAATGGTCAGCGTAGTAAACATCTAAAATGCTTGTAATTAATCCTTATATATATGATAATGTGCTTTTAATACCACATCAATCAATAGCATTTTATTAATGTATTGTCAAGTAAGATTAATTTCATTCTGCCATAGGAAATATTCAAAAACATATACTATAGATCATGTACTTTAAAAAGCTGTTCTTACACCAATATTTTAATTTCAGTGATGAAAATTGTACAAACGTATAAAAGTTATATAAACATTTATAACAATTACACATAGATAATATATTTAAAGTATATAAATGAAAGAGATCATAGAGAAAAAAAGACAACTTTTCTCTGTTTTCATGCCCACAGAACAATATTCTAAATTCATCTAAAATTATATGAAAGAGCTCTACTGTATTGTATTTACACTATTAATAAGGTAGGAAAGAAACTGATACCAAACTGCCTTAACACCTTTAAAGAAAACTGAATATCTTTAGAATCAGGCAAAGTTTAAAGCAGATTTTTTTTTTCAAGTTTTTTTTTTAGCGTAGACTGCATATTTGTTTACGAGACAAAGAGGTGATTCGAGACAGCCAGCATGGCTTCACCAAGGGCAGATCTTGCCTGACCAATCTGGTGGCCTTCTGTGATGGAGTTACGGCTTCGGCTGATGGGAGAAGGGTGGTGGATGTCATCTACCTGGACTTCTGCAAAGCCTTTGACATGGTCCCTCACCACATCCTTCTCTCTAAATTGGAGAGGTGTGGATTTGAAGGATGGACTGTTAGATGGATTAGAAATTGGCTGGCTGGACACAGCCAAAGGGTTGTGATTAATGGTTCTGTGTCAGGGTGGAGGCCGGTCACAAGCGGTGTCCCTCAGGGGTCAGTTCTGGGACCAGTGCTCTTCAACATCTTCATCAATGACATAGACAATGTCATTGAGTGCATCCTCAGTTTGCAGATGACACCAAGCTGAGTGGTGCAGTCGATACGTTGGAAGGAAGGGAAGTCATCCAGAGGGACCTGACAGGCTGGAGAAGTGGGCCCATAAAAACCTAATGAGGTTCAACAAGGCCAAGTGGAAGGTGCTGCACTTGGGTCAGGGCAATCCCAGGTATTTCTACAAGCTGGGGGAAGATCTTATTGAGACCAGCCCTGCGGAGGAGGACTTGGGGGTCCTGGTGGACAAGAAGCTGGACATGAGCCAGCAGTCCAGAACTGTGTTCTGGGCTGCCTTAAAAAAGGGGTGGCCAGCAGGGAGAGGGAGGTGATTATTCCCCTCTACTCAGCTCTTATGAGGCCCCATCTGGAGTACTGCGTCCAGGCCTGGGGCCTCCAGTACAGGAAGGACGTGGAGCTCTTGGAGTGGGTCCAGAGGAGGGCCACGAAGATGATCAGCGGCTGGAGCACCTCTCCTATGAGGAAAGGTTGAGGGAACTGGGCTTGTTTAGTTTGGAGAAGAGAAGGCTCTGGAGAGACCTCATTGTGGTTAGATATTAGGAGGAAGTTTTTCACACAGAGGGTGGTGAAACACTGGAACAGGTTGCCCAGAGAGGCTGTGGATGCCCCATCCCTGGCGGCATTGAAGGCCAGGCTGGATGTGGCTCTGAGCAGCCTGGTCTAGTGGTTGGTGACCCTACACGTAGCAGGGGGGTTGAAACTAGATGATCATTGTGGTCCTTTTCAACCCAGGCCATTCTATGATTCTATAATTCTATGAAAAGTGGAATCTTATTCAGAAATTAACATTAAATTTATAAATTTAAAGCTCATAGTTGAAAAATACTTAGTGTTGTAAACATCACTTACTATCATTCCTCAGAGCAAAGATTCTAGATTATGACTCTTGAAGTTTTTAGTAGAAATAAACATTCTTGTTTAAGCATAAGCCTATTGCACAATAGCTTCTCATAGTCTAGTTGCACTTGAAAATAAGTCACTTTTAGCTACTTTACTTCCTAGGTTGAAATTTCATTCAGTCTGCATATTTCTGTTCTGCTTTCAGCCAAGACAACGCTCACAACACACCAGTGCTTCGGTTGTTGCTGAGTGGCAGAACCATTTCCAGGCTGAGCTAAAACAGGGCTAGATCACCTAGAGGGGAGGATCTGTTACATTTATGATGTGACAACAAGGAACAGGGCGGAAGCAGGACAGCTGGCCTGAATTAGTCAGGGGGTTATTCCATAATACATGGCATCAGGCAGAAGGCTGTGGGGAGTTGGGCAGGGTTACTTGGCCACTGCTTAGGAGTTACTGGGCATCAGTCAGACAGTGGTGAGACGTGATATTGCCAGCAGGGTGTTGGTGAGCATTTTATCATGTGGCTGTGCTGATGCTAGGATAATGGAGTCAATAGCCTGAACTGAGCAGGCAGTGAAACTAGACAGCTGGGATCCCTCTCTAGGGAAGAGGACATTGACAAAGCAATTGGGAAAGGGACATACGCCTTCAATTTACCTGCTGAGGTTGACTCTTGTGCTTTTTTGTTGATGGGAATTCATGTGCTGCCACTTCATGGACTACTGTTTTGACTCCAGCTCATAGGGGTGACACATCTCATCACTGGTAATGATGCAATCTAGGAAACTTCCACCTGCAGCCTTGTATTTGTTCCACAGGTCCTGACAAACTTGCATATAGTCTTCTTTCTGCTCCTGTGTGAGTGCCGATTGGACCAACCTGGAGCAAAATTTGTAATATTACAACATTACCACAATAGTTTCCAGATGAAGCTGATATTCATCTCCATACAGAGTTCTCTCATTGCAATCTGCTGATTTGTGCAGATGAGCTGACCAAGATGCTTCATTTTATGGTGTGACAGCTGTGCATGGCCATCCAGAATGTGGCTTATCTGTCATGTCACTGTCACCACTACTGAAATGCATCATCCACTGCCTCACAGTGCTCACATTGGCTGCTTGGTCCCCATAAATATTCGGCAAGTGTCAGTGAATGTCAATGGGTGCAACTTTTTCTGCATGGAGGAATTCAATTCCACGCCTTTTCTTTGTACACACTTCCATGTCAGATGCCATTTTGTTAAGAGTGCCCCTATGCTGCCATCTGTCACACAAAAACAAAATGTAACAGACTATTGGCAGGAAGGTTCAACCTCTACTCCTATAAACCTCATCAGCTTTCTCTGACATTGTGGGCCAACATAATAAAATAAGAGGCATTACTTCTGGAGCAGCTCTTGTATATTACTAGCACTGTGTTTTTATTTCCATTTTCCTTTTCTGTGTTAGTAAATGATGTTTATCTTGATCCACAACTTCCATTTTGTTTTCAGCTCTCTTGTTCATCCCACTTGGCAGGACGAAGAAAATGGTTTTGTGGTGTTTGGCTGCCTGCCAAGTTAAGCCTTAACTCTTTCCCAGAGATCTTAAAGATAGATAATTATATAGAACTTCTTAGAAGATGATCAAATAATTTTATTTCATTTATTGAAAAAGAAAAATTCTCCCTGCTTGCTTCAAAGCATTTCTGAAAGAATTCATGGAATTTCTAGTAAAATAGCTTCAGTCAGAGCACAGCATAGTAGAAACATAGGCATACATATACATGCAATTTCACTCTTGTACATACACCAGATTTAATTTTTCTTTTTTTATTTTATCCATTGGTTTGTATTGATTTATTCAAATTTCACATGAAATAGGGTAGAATTAATAAGAAAAAAACAAAACCACAACATTAAGAATGAGCTCGTTTCTCTGGATATGAAGAAATGGAAGTATTATTTGCATGAATACAAAAGACCAAATACTTTAATTCATAATGTTGGTGAAGAGTCTGCATTAGTCACATACAACAGAGGATTTGGACTAGGCCTGGTTTAAAACTGAAGCTCAAGCAATGAAAAACAAATTCTGTATTTCCTCTCAGAACATACTGAGAAAGATGCCCAAAAGAAATAGAGCCTATATCTGTGCAGTTAAAAACCACATATTTCAAAAAATAAGATAAATTCAGTGACATATCATAATATAGATTTTTATTCTAATATAACTTTTTATTATTTCTACTCTTCATACCTGATTTGCAGATTTCTTTTCTAATCTCTCCCCCTTACTACATTCTTGTCAGGGACAAAAATGGAGCACACATTTAATGTGAAACCAGGAATATTTTGTTATTCTGACAGAGGCTTTTGGGGGGCTTTTCCAACTCATTTTGCACTTTGTTCTTCCTTCATCAGTCTGCAACCTAGTTTTCTATCTTATTTTACTCTATGTGACACATATTAAAAATATTAGATGTTTTATTTTTGCCCTTTTTATAATTCTTGAGTCGGGTTTTCACCCAATACTTCAGTTTGTGATATTACCCCTAACTGAGCGCTAGTTTGTTGTCAACAGCTCAAGGCTCAGCTCCTATGCATAGACCTTTGATGATGCTGCTATTACCTTTTGCCTGTACTGCCTTACTCTGTGTTTATTTTAGGATTTCAGGTAAGTCACTCTACACAGAATTAATATGTTTGTTTGTTTGTTTTGTTTTGCTTTATTTTATTTATTTGTTTGTTTGTTTGTTTACATGAAAATTATTAACTAGAGCTCTTAAGGGACCAAGACAGACAAAACTTAGACAAATTATGTTTTAACTACCTGACCATTAGTAGTTACAAATAAGCAATTTAAAACACACTACAAACAAACATACAAGTTCAGACGGAGTTTGGCAAATCCTGAAGTCTACGTTAAATTAATGCAAAAACTGTCACTTTTAACTATCAGTAACAATATTGTACTTAGACTATAGGGCCATACTTTGTGCTATTTCATTCTGGTCTCTGACAACCTGTTCCGTTGTATGCCTGACACAGACACTAATGAACTAAAGCTGCATGTAGTACACAGCGCTATGTTTCTTATTTTATCCAATTTATTACACAATGTGTATGTTATCAACATTTAAACCGATAACATAATTACTTTTCAGAAGTGATTCATTATACGGGACAGGACATTTATTTTCATGGCTGGAGAACATATAAAATCATAAAATCATAGAATCCTAGAATCACAAGATTGGAAAGGACCTACAAGATCATCTAGTCCAACCATCCTCCCACTGCCATTGCTACCACAAGCCACTAAACCATATCTCGTAGCTCCTCATCCAGATGCCTCTTGAACACTGCCAGGGACGGTGACTCTACCACCTCCCTGGGCAGGCAATTCCAGTGCCTGACCACTCTCTGAGAGAAAAAGTTCTTCCTTATGTCTAACCTAAACCTCCTCTGGTAGAAGTTGCGGCCCTTTCCTCAGATCCTGTTTGTTGCCTGGGAGAAGAGGCCAAACCCCTCCTCGTCACAACCTCCCTTCAGGACGTTGTAGAGTGCAATGAGGTCTCCCCTGAGCCTCCTATTCTCCAGACTGAACAATCCCAGCTCCCTCAGCCGCTCCTCATAAGGCTTGAGCTACAGACCCCTCACCAGTTTCGTTGCCCTTCTCTGGACACGCTCCAGGGCCTCAATGTCTTTCTTGTAGTGAGGGGCCCAAAACTGAACACAGTACTCGAGGTGCGGCCTCACCAGTGCTGAGTACAGGAAGATGATTACCTCCCTGCTCCTGCTGGCCACACTATTTCTAATGCAGGCCAGGATGGCATTGGCCTTCTTGGCCACCTGGGCACACTGTCGGCTCATGTTCAGCCGAGCATCAACCAACACCCCCAAGTCCCTTTCCTCTTCACAGTCATCCAGCCACTCAGCCCCAAGCCTATAGCGCTGCATGGGGTTATTGTGGCCAAAGTGCAGGACTCGGCACTTGGCCTTGTTGAACATCATTCCATTCACCTCAGCCCAGCAATCCAGCTTATCTAGATCCCTCTGAAGGGCCTCCCTACCCCCAGGCAGATCCACATTACCTCCCAACTTGGTGTCATCTGCAAACTTACTGAGAGTACACTCAATCCCCTCATCTAGGTCATCAATAAAGATATAAAACAAAATGGGCCCCAGTAGCAACACCACTTGTAACAGGTCACCAGCTGGACTTAACTCCATTAACTACTACCCACTGGGCACAGCCCTCTAGCCAGTTCCTTACCCAAAGAAGGGTATACCTGTCTAGGCCACGGGCAGCCAGTTTCCCCAGGAGAATACTGTGAGAGACCGTGTCAAAGGCTTTGCTAAAGTCTAGGTAGGCTACATCAACAGCCTTTCCCTCGTCTACCAGTCTGGTCACCCAGTCGTAGAAGGGTATTGTACCACATACAGATATGTGGTACAACCAGTCCAAATCCACCATGAAGCTGTGATATCTTAAAACATCATCAGAGGAATATTTTGAAACATGACATATACTTACATTGAATAGTCTGTCCTGTGAGACTTTATCTGCCTGAAACCTTTCCCTTAATTTGTCCAGATCCTCCCATATTCATTTCTGTTCCTAAGAAACACAAAAAATTTCAGGTCACCAATAAAATGTGATGAGATACTAAATTAAAATACAAACATCAGTGCTTTTGTTATTAACTTCAATCACAGTTACTAACAGGATTTGAGGACTCCTATGTACTTTTTGAAATTGTTTAATATCTGTCAACAAATAGGTGATTGTAGATAAAAGGTATTGGTGTTAGTGAAATCTATATTAGTAGGATATGAACTCACTATGAAAAAGGAAACATAAATCTATGTGTGGATGAAACAGTTCAGGTCTATGGTGCAACTAAACTATGTTTTAGCATAAAATCTAGTGTTGGATACAATCATTGAGACAATTGTGAAGTGTGTCTGGCTTCTTCACACCCAAAAAAATAATGATCGCCCAACTGGTAGCAGTCTCGATATATCACTTCAACTAAATTTGAGTGTTATCCGAGGATGACTCTTATATACTTATAATTATCCTAAGATCAAAAGGCTGAGCATTTCTACTGTCGAGTCACCTCAACTAATATGCACATATTTTGAGGTATGTAATGGCAAAAATAAAGACCTTGAGAGCTACAAAGTCTACTCAAGCAGATGAGTAAATAATTAACCTATGTTAGATCTATTTTGCTGGAGTTATATTTATTAACATGGTATATAGTGATTTCCATTGTATCTGCTACTGTGTTATCTTTTACCCCTTCTAGATTCATTTCTGTAGATGAGACGCAAGACTGAGAGCTGTTCTCACACATTTTTTTAAATTTCAGATTATTTAGATATCTAAGCTGATACATCTATAGATATATATGTATATGATATTTAAAATCAAGGATTCTTAGAAAATATAATTATATATAAAAAGGAGAGAAAAAGAATGCAAGTGAAACAAAGAAAAAAAAGTTGGTAAAACCATGACAGAATTAATTTCAATATAAGTTTCCCTCCTGAGTCTAGCTGAAATTTGCTTACCTAGTGGATGTGTTTTAATTGTTGCTACTGAATCTATTCTTTCTGACCCAAGATGTCACATCACTATGTGTCTGAAGCTGTGCTTGCTAAGTTATTTTGGCATTAATCACATTTATTGTTTGCAAGTCCACAATTCTCTTATTCATGGGCACTACCCTTGGGAATGCAGGTCACTGTTATCTAACAGCAGAATCTACAGCTGCTCTTGCTGACTTCAATTTAAGTCTTAATTCCTCAGCAGAGGTCATATAGAAGCAATTGAAGTTAATTTTATGAGACATCTGTTATATTTGTCGTCATACTCATTCTTCAAGATTGCCCTCTAAAGTAACAGTTGCTAAAAGGAAATATGAATGTTATCAGGCACCTTAAGACAGAAGAAAAACAAACAAGTTAAATAAATTGCCAGAAGTTATTTGATGCTAACTGCTGAATACGAAAAAATAGGAAATTATTTTAAATAAAGAAGCCCATAATTTGGAGTCTGCAATATATCCGTTATAGTAAAATGTGAAAATTATGATGGCTGCTCTGAAAGTAATGACTCCTATTTTATTACGTTGGCCCACTGCGTCAGAGATGGATGTTCATGGTACAGCAGTTGAGACTGAACCTGCCTCCCAATATTCTATTAAATTATTTTACTGTGCGACAGATGGCAGCAAAGAGGCAGACAGACTGACAAAATGGCATCTGACATGGAAATTTACATGAAGCAAAAGGCGTGACATTGAATTTCTCCATGAAGAAAAAATTGCACGCATTGACATTCAGTGATGCATGCTGAATTTTTACAGAGATCAAACAGTGGATGTGAGCACAGTGAGGTGGTGGGTGGTATGTTTCATCTGTGGTGACAGTGGGTCACCTCCGGTGCAGATTTTTACAAGCGTGGAATGCAGGTTCTTGTTCACTGCTAGTGAAAATGCACAGCCTATGGTAATGACTATGTTGACAAATAGTGTTTTGTAGCTGAGAATTTGCTCTATCTGTGTTATTGTGCTCACTATATCTGCTGTTGTTTCCACAGAAATAAATACTTTCAGAGCAACTAAGGTACAACTCTGAAGCATTTTACACTTGTTAATCTGGAAGAATTATGTGACTATTAATATGCTGAAATACAAAAGTATAGATATTTTTAAATATCTAAATGATATACCTACAACTTTTTTTTTTCCAAATTCCCTTATGATTCATAATTATACTAGAGCATTGTCATAAATCCTGAATGTTTAGAAGTTTGTTTCTTCTATGCATTTTTAGTTAATATAATCACTGTAAATTAGTACAAATTAAGAAATAACAGGAAAAATGTTATCATTTATATTAAAAAAAAATATATATATATATATATATCCTACTGCATGTAATCACTCAGATGCATGCCTTTCTGGTTTTTCCTGAAACGTAGGTGTCTGCTTGGAGTTAGTAAACCTAGACACTCTCTGTAGTCAATAGTCATTTCTTGGTGCAAATTTACCTCACCCTAAAGTACTATATTCATTTAGAAAAATACCAGAATTGCCTATTTTTCTTCAGTGCGAATGAATGATAAGAATTTTAGCTTTTTTTTTTTTTTTTTTTTTTTTTTGACAGTTCCATCAGTGTTCAAAATAGGAATCTGACCTTTCGCTCATGGAGTTGTAGGAGTTCAGGGGTAATATGCTCCTTGGAGACAGCGATAGACAATTTGGTTTAATGTCATATTGTCTCAAGATAAGGATTTCAAGAATTAGTTTCTTCAGTTTCTTATTTTTTTCCTTTGGGCTATTTACAAAGTACTTCTTAAGCTGTGCACGGTTTTCTGTGTCATTTTTTTTTTTTTCTCTGAATCATATTACTCTTATAACATAGATTTTGCTATTAGTTTTTTCTGCTTTAACTGAGCCATGACACAAGATTTATTGATGTTTGCATTTAGAAACTTTCTTTCCTTTCCTTTCTCCTCCCCAACATCTTTTTCTTTTCCTACCTATTCTTATCATGCATCACTCTATATGCTGTAAAGGTCTTCTGTTTTCCTGTTAAATACTCTGGAGGCTGAACAAAACCCACATGTCTGTCTAAAGAAACAGTCTCTCTGCAGATATATGGAATGCTCACAGATGTGTTTTTTTCCAAGGGTACCTATAAAAATATCATTAAACTCAAGAAACACGATTTGACATTTCCATAAAGATTTCTCTCTGCTATGAAGTGCCAGATATTCCCTTTTTACATGTTTGATTACTCTAGTTTCTTTATAAGCAAAGAATTCAATCATTTTTGTCTGACTGCCATATGGACCAGTCCAAGTGGGATATGACCCAATCCAGCCTCTATCATAGCACAAAGATAAGTTATCTTACTAAAAACTGCAAAAACATCTGGAATAAGTAATTTTTAGACTAATGTTACACCACACTCTCACTATCACTCAGTCTGTTTTTGCAACTTTTACCCCTTTCACACACTGTTTCTTTTCTGTCTCCACGTATGGCACCTTTGTCAGGTCACTAAGTTGTATACATTTAGCTCTGTTGGGTGGTTTGTTGTTTTTGTTTTGTTTTGTTTGTGTGTGTGCTTGTGTGTGTATGCAGGTTTTTTTTAATTAATTTTTTTTGTTTGTTTGTTTTTAATATGCTGTATTTTAAAACAGCATTTCTTCTGTTTTCTGAGATTTACCAATACATTTACGCAACATACTTTCTATAGTCTATCACTTATTTTTGCTACTATCCTTATTCCTTGGAAAACAGGAAAGCACCTCACCATGCTTAAAAGTAATTAACAACTTTTATTTTTATTTTTATTTTTTCCCAGAAAGATTATCCAAATATTTTTTGATTATTTACTTTATGGTGAAATCACATAAGACAGGGATGCAATCAATATATTACTGTTATTATTTGTAGACTTTTATGCTCGTGTATTGCTACCAATTACACTTCCTTCAACTTCTTCCTTGATGTACATTCAGACTCTTTGATATTTCTGATTTTGTTTGATTTGCCTCTACTAGGTATTGCATGCAGGACAGTGATTGTTTTCACTGGGCTCTGGCATCTTAATGCATTTGTGCCTTGTTTTCTCCAGCATCCTGGATTCTTTGTGATGCTCAAAGTGCCAAAATAATCTTTCATAAGTTCCAGCCTGTGCTAAGCAGCATAATATCTGCCAGCAGGTATTTTCCTTTTTAGATTCTTATCAAAGTGTTGATACAAAATTTAGCTCATATAAAGGATTTACTCAGTTTCCTCAAATTGCAATACTGGCTTATAATCTTGGATCAGTCTCAAAACTGGTAGTTTTATCTGTCCTCTATCTACCAATTTAAAATAAACAAGCAAACAAAAGCAAAAATCACATATACTGCATCCAGATGTGGAGTCCTCAATACAGGAGAGATGCAGACCTTTTGGAAACCTTCCAGAGAAGGGCCATGAAAATGATCTGTGGAATGGAACACTTCTCCTATGAGGACAGGCTGAGAGATGTGGGGCTTTTCAGCCTGGAGAAGAAAAGGCTGCAGGTGACCTGATAGCAGCCTTTCAGTATCCAACGGAGAGCTACAGGAAAGAAGGGGAAAGACTCTTTAGCAGGTCAGTGGCAGTAGAACAAGGGGAAATGGATTCAAGCTCAGAGAGGATAGATTTAGGTTAGATATAAGGAAAAAATCTTTTACAGTGAGGGTAGTGAGGCACTGGAACTGGTTGCCTAGTGTGGTTGATGCCCCTCCCCTGGAGGCTCTCAAGGTGAAGCTGTATAAGGCCCTGGGTAACCTGATCTAGCTGTGGTGTCCGTGTTCATTGTAGGGGAGGTGGACTACATGGCCCTCAGAGGTCCCTTCCAACTCTAAGGATTCTATGATTCCAAATGCAATGCTGACATTATTGTTTCACTTCAGTTGCCCATATGTTTTCTATTAAATGCCATCTGAGACGTGTTAAAGTATCCAACCTGGTTTCCCGCTGCCACTTCAGGAAGGTCCCTAACTTTGAGAATAATATCTGCCTACTGTCTAAGAATCTTTAAGACAACCTGAGCTCTCTCAAAAATACTATGTTCAGGGAACTGAATGGATTTCTAACTGCCTAATACGACTGAGCTGAACTGTTCCATAGATATCTATGACTGTGGAGAAAAGATCTACATTGGCTAAAATAAGAGTTGATATCCCTGATTCATGAAGACCTCTGGCTGTAAGTTGCTAATCAGAAATGAATTTGGAAATGATCAGTGCAGTTTGTATGCTTAACAATCATTTGTAATTTTCAGAAATGAGTTTCAGAAAAAAATAACTACATGCTATAGCTCTATACATAGAAGCTAATCCTGACACATTTTCCCTCACTTAGTTATCTGACTTTCCCAGCATCCTTGTTGTGCCCTGAACTCAGGCTGTTGCAGGTCAGGAAATGTCTTTCCTATGTTTCCATGCCTGAAATATAGCTCGTTAGCCTGAGATATCTTTGACAGACTTCCAGAAGACTATTTGTATTTATCAGACAACTGTGGCTGCCTTTAAGCATCTAATATAGATGTAAGGAGAGAAGAGCTTAAATGCATAGAAACCATGTTTAGTTTCTGCCTGAGCCATGAGCAATCGGAACTTACAAGAGTGTTAGAGTAGAAGTATCACTGCAAACTTGTCCTGTTCAGTCGTTTTAAAAATAGAAATTTAATGTCAGTAACAGGAATAGTAACCTCTGCATTTTCAAATTCAGACCTTAGTGGAAGAGAAAGATACTAGAACAGCCGGTAGAATTATAGAATCTAAAGGAATCCAAGAATAGATGTGAGTCAGAGTGGGGGTCTCTCCAGTCAGGTACTCTATGTCTGATGGTGGCCAATAGATGAATTTCTGTGGTTAGAACTTTAACAAAAATACAAACAAAGCTTTCTTGCTCATAATTCCTTTTTCAGTATCTCTTCTCTTATTCTCTCTTTAGGTAAACTGTACTTTTAGCAGTAAACAGAGTAGAAAATATGACACTAATACAAAAGCTATTGCTAATGACATGATTTGCTCTCAGTCTCATTATTTTCTGAATAATAATTACAGCTAATTCAATCTTAATTCATGGGCAACTTCTTATAACATCCTTGCCAACAGCTTCAGAAAGACAGGGATGCCAAGGCAGAGTTAAGAAAGTGAAGAACAACTTATGAGATTCTCAGCTCACTGAGTAAAGATCATAAGATGTTGTGGTGCTACAAATGAAAAATCATTAATTATTCACCAAAAATAGAAACACTTTGAGGATTCATTGAAATTTCAGAATTTGGTACCATTAAATGTACTTACGTATGGGTATTTGTAACACTTGTAAAATAGTGGTTTTATGTGATTGAAAGTATAACAATAGTGTAAAATTTATACTTGGACAAAGCCATCATTTTTCATGTAAGAAAAAGAAAAAAATCAGGGAGCATGCAGACTACACTGAAAAGAGAAGTTAATTACTAAGTGGCCATGTACTACTCTATACTATACTTTTTTCTAAAAAACAAAGTAGTATTTTAAGTTTTTGTTTTGTAATATTTTCATTTCTGATTGTTTCTTAGGATTGAACTATTGGATATTCTGAATCCTGCATTCATCACCATAATCATAGATTAAGACCATAAATAACTATTAATCAAGAGCAGAGTTGATAGATATAATAGAACTAGACAGTTTCAAAATAGGAGTAATGGAAATGCATATACTATGTAAAAGCTGCTCTGAAAGTAATGCTCCCTATTTTATTAATTTAGTCCACAACATCAGAGGCAGATATTGGTGGTACGGAAATAGAGGCTGAATCTTCTTGACAGTATTCCATTTATTTTTGTTTCCATGTGACTGATAGCAACAGAGAGGCAGCTGACAAAATGGCATCCGACATGGAAATGAATATGAATCAAAAGCTTGCTGCTGAATTCCTCAATGTGAAAAAAAAAAAAAAAATGCACCCATTGACTTTCATCAATGTTTACTGAACATTTATGAAGACCAAACAGTGAATGTTAGCACATGTGAAGAGTTGAGTCTATGTCAAAGTAAAAAGTCTTGTTGATCTCAAAATATTTTGGAAGTATGGGACAAGCATTTGTCTCATATTGGATCTCACAATAAAAAAATGCCTTTAACAAAAATTAATCACCCAGTGCCATTCAAGACTGTTGATACACCAAGAAATTAAGTGCAGGCAATCCTGATTTGAGACAGGATGCCAGAACTGCATCTGGCTCACATATCTCTACGTTTATTTCAAATAGTTTAATATTACAAGTTCCTGTGGTGATAACACAAAAGACTTAGGGCTAATCTAAATCTCACAACATATCTGCTGCTAGATTTTTTATCTGTTGTTTTTTTCTGTTGTTGTATTGTTTTGAGGTTCCTAGTTATTATGGTGGCTCCTTTTCAAGTGAATGGCTGAGAATTGGCCTCTAGTAAGGGGATATCTCAAATAATAGAATCATAGAATGGCCTGGGTTGAAAAGGACCACAATGATCATCTAGTTTCAACCCCCCTGCTATGGGCAGGGTCACCAACCACTAGACCAGGCTGCCCAGAGCCACATCCAGCCTGGCCTTCAATGCCTCCAGGCATGGGGCATCCACAACCTCCTCGGGCAACCTGTTCCAGTACGTCCCCACCCTCTGTGTGAAAAACTTCCTCCTAATATCTAACCTAAACCTCCCCTGTCTCAGTTCAAGACCACTCCCCCTTGTCCTATGACTACCCACCCTCATAAACAGCCATTCCCCTTCCTGTTTATATGCTCCCTTCAAGTACTGGAAGGCCGCAATGAGGTCTCCCCGAAGCCTTCTCTTCTCCAAGCTAAACAATCCCATTTCCCTCAACCTTTCCTCATAGGAGAGGTGCTCCAGCCCTCTGATCATCTTCGTGGCCCTCCTCTGGACCCACTCCAAGACCTCCACGTCCTTCCTGTACTGGGGGCCCCAGGCCTGGACGCAGTACTCCAGATGGGGCCTCACAAGAGCTGAGTAGAGGGGAACAATCACCTCCCTCTCCCTGCTGGCCACCCCTTTTTTAATGCAGCCCAGAACACAGTTGGCCTTCCGGGCTGAAAGCGCGCACTGCTGGCTCATGTCCAGCTTCTAGTCCACCAGGACCCCCAAGTCCTTCTCCACAGGGCTGCTCTCAAAGAGATCTTCCCTCAGCTTGTAGAAATACCTGGGACTGCCCCAACCCAAGTGCAGCACCCTGCACTTGGCCTTACTGAACCTCATTAGGTTTTCATGGGCCCACTTCTCCAGCCTGTCCAGGACCCTCTGGATGGCTTCCCTTCCTTCCAACGTATCGACTGCACCGCTCAGCTTAGTGTCATCCGCAAACTTGCAGAGGGTGCACTCGATGCCATCGTCTATGTCATTGATGAAGATGTTGAAGAGCACCGGACCCAAGACCGACCCCTGAGGGACACCGCTTGTGACCGGTCTCCACCTTGACACAGAACCATTAATCACAGCCCTTTGGCTGTGTCCAGCCAGCCAATTCCTAATCCATCAAACAGTCCATCCTTCAAACCCATATCATAATTTAGAGAGAAGGATGTGGTGAGGGACCATATCAAAGGCCTTGCAGAAGTCCAGGTAGATGACATCCATCGCCCTTCCCCTGTCCACCAAAGCTGTCACTCCATCACAGAAGGCCACCAGATTGGTCAGGCAAGATCTGCCCGTGGTGAAGCCATGCTGGCTGTCTCGAATCACCTCTTGATCCCGTATGTGCCTTAACATAGCTTCTAGGAGGATCTGCTCCATGACCTTCCCAGGCACAGAGGTGAGGCTCACCAGCCTGTACTTCCCCAGGTCTTCCCTTCTCCCTTCCTTAAAAATGGGAGTAATGTTTCCCTTTTTCTAGTCACTGAGGAGTTCACCAGACAGCCATGATTTTTCAAATATGATGGAGAGCGGCTCGGCAACCACATCAGCCATCTCTTTCAGAACCCTAAGATGGATATCATCTGGCCTCATGGACTTATACACATTCAATTTCATGAGGAGGACTTGGACTTGTTCCACTGTTACAGTGGGACAGAAACCACTCTCCACACCCTTACCTAGAGGCTCATGGTCCTGGCAAACATGGGAAGCCTGACCACCCATGAAGACTGAGGTAAAGCACTCACTGAGTACCTCAGCTTTTTCTATGTCTAAGGAAGCCAGCTCCCCATTACCTTTCATCAGAGGGGGAACACTCTCCTTGGCCTGTCTCTTCCTGCCTATGTACCTTTAGAACCCCTTCTTGTTATCTTTCACATCCCTCGTCAAGTTCCGCTCCATCTTCGCCTTGGCTTTCCTAATCCTATCTCTACGCATATGGACAACAGCCCTGTATTCCTCCCAAGCTATACAACCCTGCTTCCACTTTCTGTACCTTTCCCTCTTTTCCCTCAGTTTAAGTTGCATGTCTTTGCACAGCCACGACGGTCGCCTGCCTTCCCTGCTTGACTTTTTCTGCTGGGGGATGGAGAGCCGTTGCGCTCTCAGAAGGGTGTCCTTAAAGAGCTGCCAGCTCTGTTCTGTACCCATGCCCTTAAGGACAGTTTCCCAGGGGATCCCACTCAGCAGTTCCTTGAGCAGCTGCAAGTTTGCTCTCCTGAAGCACAGGGTCCTAGCTCTACTTTTTGCCAGGCCTGCATTCTTCAAGATCACAAACTCCACCAAGGCATGGTCACCTCAGCCCAGGCTGCCTCCAATCTGAACTTCTCTAATGCTCTCGTCTGCATTAGTGAGCACCAGGTCTAGTAAGGCTTCACCTCGCGTTGGTCCATCTATTACCTGGACCAGGAAGTTGTCCTCTACAGACTCGAGGAATCTCCTGGATTGTCTGCCACCCGCCATGCCACTATCCCAGCAGATATCTGGGTGGTTGAAATCCCCCATCAGGACAAGAGCCCACGAGCGCGACACCTCCTGCAGCTGAAGCAAGAAGGCCTTGTCAACAGCCTCCTCCTGATAAGGTGGCCTGTAGCAGACCCCAAACACTAGATGCCCTTTACTGGACCAGTCCTTGATTTTTACCCACAAGCTTTCAACCTGATCGTGGCTGCTCCTCAGACACAGCTCTCCTCAATCTATCCACTTCCTAACATAGGGGGCAACTCCACCACACCTCCTCCTACCCTGTCTATCCCTTCTGAAAAGCCTATAGTCCTCAATCAGGGTATTCCAGTCATGGGATTCATCCCACCATGTTTCCATGATAGCAATTAGGTCTTACTTTCCCAATTGTGTCACGGTTTCTAGCTCCTCCTGTTTATTTCCCATGCTGCACACATTGGTATAGAGGCACTTCAGCTTAGCTATTGGCCTTGTTGCCTTCTCGAAGGAGCCCTCCCTAATACCTCCAGAACAAGTCTGGGGTTTTCCCTTACCGTCTCCCAAGGTGACAGTGTTCCTACATGCTTCCAGTACAGTCCACTTGTTGCCCCGAACAGGGACTTGTTTCCATCCCTCGCTGTCTTTGAGGTTGCCCCTTCCCACCTGACTGTGAGACGGCAGATGATCCCCAGTTGCTTGAGGAGAATCTCCCCCACACCCTTCCTGAAGGGATGGCAGAGTGCGACTCCACCAATCAATCCCCTTCCCACAACCCAGGATGCTTCTCATCCTTTCTACTTCCTCCTTTAGCTCTACCACAAGGCTGAGCAGATCATCCACCTGCTCACACCGCACACAGGTGGTATCCTGGCTGCCCTCCTGTTGCAGTGACAGGCCAGGCATTCTCTGCAGCCTGAGACCTGAACTACAGCATGGACATTCATGCTTTCAGTCTGAGACTCCACGTCCCTTTTAGCAGCAGCTCGCCACCATGTGGCCACCATGGTTGCACCTCGGTGTGTCCAGAAAGGAATGACCTGTTAAGTGACTTGTTAAGTGTTAAGTGCTAATTGTTAAACCTCCTCCTATATGGCAAGGTGCCCTGCCTTGCCTGCTCACTGAGCCACTTGGGGTTTGCCCTGAAAATCACTCGCTTTACAGACAGATAACAACCTTCCTCCCTGCGTAGTCGCGCAAATAGGTGGCCTATCCTTTCTCCTTGTCCGAACAGCCCACGTGATTCACACACCCTGACTCCTCCCCTCAGTCCCTGGTAGGCAGCGACACGTAGCTGCCCTCCCAAAGGCTTATTCTAGGAAGAGGGCGTGGATGCAGAGCTGTTGCCCTGGCAACGCCCACTTTACATCAGCCACCCTCGCGAGAGCTGCCGGGCTGCTCTGTTATCTCGGGGTTCCCTGGGTGAAGGAACCGACTGAAACCTCCCTGTACCTCACGGTCAGTTGCTGTGGTTCTGGCCAGGACAGCTCCAAAGCAGTGAACCTCGGTGATCAAGCATGTTGATGTTCATCAGATGTTCACTTGATTCCAGTTTGCATTCTGACCAGAGATCTATGAACAGCATAGTCTTCTCTCTCTCTCTTTTTTTTTTTTTCCCCGTATGTATGACTAACATGATCTTAAAATATGGTACTTACATAACTGACAGAAAACCTCTGGATTCACAACAGTGTTACAGAGGAAAAGAAGTTGTCCTTGTGGAAATATAGGATAACGGGTTGCAAAATACAATTCTGATGAAATTATTAAAATTATACTGTATTTCAGAATATATCTTAGAGGATGAATTAAGTTTTATATGTTTCCTGAATTTCTAAAAATCACCAGGATTTGAAAACCCAGACTTCAAAACCCCACAGAAATCATATGTCCTTTTATACCTGACTTTTTTGTTTTAATATAAAAAGTGATGAATGTAAAAAGATAATTTTCTGAGTTTCTGAGATATACTAGTTGAAGAAGACGGAGGGTGATTTTTACTATTATTACTTTTAATTATTATTAGTTTGGCTATAATTATTTAAGTCATGAAGGAATTACTTCTTGGCTAAAGATCCTTTGCTGCAATAACTGCATGAGGATTTAGGACAAAGTTTACTGAAGCATAGCATATCACTGGAATTGTTGCAGCTGGGCCAGGAAACACTGCCAGAGTAGTTCTGAATTTATACAAACTGGAAGTACCAATTCTGCAAGAATTCCAATGCATTTTCGCATTTGTGTGTATTTATTTATTTATGACTTTTTATTAGTAGTATTGTTGAGTGAGTAGTCTGTCTACTCTAATGCTGCATATGACACACAAAATTCTGTTTGTTTTTTTCTGTTTGCAGTTACAAAATTAAACAAAGCAAAACAAACAAAACAAACAAAGAACCAACAACAACAGGAAAAAAAAAATGTCCTGTACTCACTTGTTTTCAGCAACTACAGGAAATGAATGAGATAAAAAGCCTCACTGGCTTGCTGTTCTAGAGCTTCAGATCTTGTAACTGTTTGTAAATAGGTATTGCTTGCTACGCTCCAAAGCACTCCCATAACAAGTCCTTATTCCATCCACCTATTGCAGTACCTGAGACAGACTTTTGGAACCAGATGTGAGTAGTGTTAGCTACCAATACATGCTGCTGTAAAGCAGATATGCTTGACATTAGAAATTAATCAGAGCAGTGTCTCTATATACCATAAAGTCACTCCTAACTGGATCTGTTCCAGATGAATTCTTATGGTACAGCGAAGCAAGAAGTTCTCATCTTCCCAGGGAATAAACATGCAAAATATAGCTCAATTAATATGATATTTTTCATTGTTGGAAGGAGTCCTTATATTAAGTGGAGAGTGCAGGGTATCAACAATACACCATGAATCATGCTACACTGAGCTTGTTTTGATGATCTCTGGAGGTCCCTTCCAGCCCCTACAATTCTGTGATTCTGCGGAATCTACTGAGCAACTTTCAAAGCTCAGCTGGACATGAATGAGAAGGAAGTGGATTGCAGCAACAAAATAGAAAAATCAGTAAAAATAGACCTAAGACTGAAGAGGAAGAAATGATTACCAACAAAGAACTCAGTGTGGAGGCAATTTATTCTTACCCTCTTTCTTTCAAGAGGGAGATTGCAATAGTCATTCTTAGGTGGTGCATAGATGGACACTGAGAAGTTGAGCAGAACACCAGGGAAAAGGAATTGCCACTTGAGAGGCATTTTGTAGCAAAAAAAAAAAAAAAAAAAAAAAAAAAAAAAAAAAAAATAAAATCTGTTTAACTTGTTTTAATGAGACTTTTATGAATTAATTAGGTAATGTGGGTTATTAGATTATTAAATCATTAACTGTATAAACAATTAATTCTAGGCTTCATATATATGCTGTATTCTCGCTCCCCAGAATATTTGTGAGTGGAGCAGTAGGAATGTGAAAAAAAATAAAATAAAACTCCAGATTTAGCTCTTGTGGCTGAATCAGCAGGAAGCTTATCACGACACAGTTGTTAGCTTATTCCCTTGCCTTCCCTGTGGGATGGGGGAGGGAATTGGGAAAAAAAATAATAATAATAACAAAATAATTAAAAAAAGTAGAACTCTTGGGTTGAAATAAAATTATTTAGTAAGATAGAGAAAAGGAAAAGGATAATAGTTATGCTTCTCTCTCAATTTATACATTAATGTACATAGCAAGCGATGCACAAGCAATTACTCACCACTCCCTGACTGATTCCTAGCTAGCCCCCCAAGCAGCAAGAGAGAGATGAACTCCTTCCTCCTTCAAAACTCCTTCTTCTGGATGTCATACGGTATGGGATATCCCTTTAACCAGTTTAAGTCAGCTGTTCTAATTCTGTTCCCTCCCAGCTCCTTGGGCACTTCTCTGAGAATGGCCTTGGCTCTGTACAACACCGCTTAGCAGTAACTATAAACATCGGTGTGTCATCAACATTGTTTGCTCCTAGAACAAAAACATAGCATCATACCAGACACTCTGAAGGAAACAATTCTGTTCCAGCCGAAACTAAGACCTAGCATTTCATTGTGTTCCTCTAAAAGCAGACTGACTTTTATTATATCAATTAAGTAATGATATAATGTTCTTGTTTGTTTGTTTGTTTTTGAGAGCTGAGTTAGAGGACATTCAAATCTGTGTTTTATTTCTAACTTACCATGTTCTTTTAGAAATAAAAATAAACACATGCATAATATTTGTCTTTTTACTACATAACTACTGAATCATTTAATAAGCATTGCACCTTATATGCTTACAACGTTCTTATGTTTAATGGGAAGCAAATGATGAATACTTAGAAAAGTGTGGACAAAAAAAGAGCAATGTTTGAACATGAAAGTTCTAATAGCACCACTGAAAACTGGGACTAGTATTGTTTCAAAACCTTACAAATGTCAGTATGCATAACTAACATAATTCCTAATAAACTTATATAAAATAGTCACTATTCCATGATACATTATTTAAAATCTAAGTTACAGGCAGAAAATGTAATACTTCACTTCTTTTATAATTAAATAAGGATTAACATTAGGTGTTCCAATGAACTCTGACAAAACAAACATAGTTTTATCACATTCATAAGTATTTAATTAAAACAAGCACCATATTATTCCATTATTGTAATTATTCTGTTTAATCTTTATGTGGTATAGTGTTGATATCAGTGAACATTAGATTCACAGGCATTTCTGAAAAACCCATTGTATTCAGTCTGTGAACTGTAGTACTTAAAACAGATTTCTGTGAGTCTGCTGTTAAGGAGTACTGGGTTCTGATCTATTCTCCTTGAAATGTACATATACGTGTCATTAGAAACTTGTTAAACAAGATTCATGCTTAGTAATTCCAACTGTGATAAGAACCATGTCCTACTTTGGTTCTCACAGTAACAAATTAGTGTTTGTTTGATCAGAGCATGTTTTCCCTCCCTGTTTTCTTGGATTCGTTTCTTCATAAAGGGTACTTTTTCAATAAGTTAAAAGGAGAGCACTTACACTGTAACTTAAAAGGTGATATGAGCTAATAACTAGTAAATTTGTCTGAAATTTGGGTATAAGATGTTTAAAACCTAAACTATGCTGCTTAAAACATTTAGAAAATGTGAAGAAGAGCCTTGCATGTTGCAACTCCTAATGCATCAAGTGAAGAACTTAAATTCATTAGGCCACCTGCTTTGTCAGAGTATAGTGTCAGCATTTACTACTAGCTATCTGAGCAGACCATGGGAACATGGAATCATATTTCTTAGAGGCCTGGAAATTAGTAGAAGGAGATCTCTTAATTTAACCATTTTACCAAGCTTCAAATACCTTCGGAACATTCAGTACAGGCAGGCACCTGAATCACACTTTCAGAAAACAGGATAGAGAATGATAAGCAGGAAAATACATGAAAGAATGTACTGGTGCTTATATCATGACATGTAAAATGATAGACAAGTGAAACATATTGTAGTGGAATTTCAAGGTCACAGCCTGAACCAATGGGTGAGCTACGTGAGTATGTGAGTGCCTGGAGTGGGCAGGGGGGGGTTTAGAGCCCCCCTTCTGTCTCTGCGATACTTTCTGTGCAGTCTGAGTCTGCACGGGTCCCCATTTTCCTCCACCCTTCTCTCCTGCGGCGCGACGGTACGAACGGGGGAGGGTCACATTCCTCAGCTCGTCCTTTTCTCTGGACTGTTGCCAGGAAGGGTGAGTTAATTCCTCTTTGATTTCTTTTCCTATAACACCTATTTTCTCAAATAAAGGCTCATTGCCTTCATTTGCTCTACACTCTACACATGTATTACCTAATTCTGACACATAAAACAGCCCTGTGTCTGATGCTATCAGGTAGGACAACTGGTAAGACAGCTTTAAAGTGACTGTGGCACCAGCTCTGTAGCAATTGTTGTATAGTATACCAAAGAGACATAACGTTGCTTCTATTATAAATGGTGGTAAGAAGTTATCATTCAATGTCTCCATGCACCTTTTAAGATCTTTCTCTATCCATCTTTATTCAGTGAATGGTTATGATGTCATAGAACAGTTGAGATGCACTAAGTATCTACAGGAAGAGCGCAAATGCTGTCAGCAAAGCCATCAGCAGGAAAAGATATCACCCACAAAATTCCAGAAACATTGCTATGTATACCTGTTTTTGTTTATTTGTTTGCTTTTAATATATAGATATATATATATATACACATTTTTCTCCCAAATGATTGGTATTCAATTGGAGATAAAATTAGGAACCATTACACAAAATTCTTCATACATTATAAAAAATGTAATCATCTGACAGTGCTCTGATAATTCTGTAATGTGATTGTAGTAGTTGATTATGATTTCAAGAAAATTTAATTACTTTATTTTGAGGGGGGGGGGAACAACAAACCACATCTGCTAAACTCTATTGAATACTGTATTCCTTTAGCAGAGGATTTAGTAGAATAAGTTATCAAAAATTTTCATGTCAACTTTACAGAAATCTGAGCAGCTTGTTATGAGTAAACTTTCATTTAAATTATTCATTACCACTTATTTTTCCACAATTAGAGAGGTCTGTGAAACATCACCACCACCTGTAATATTGTAAAAAAAATCGGAAGTAATCCTAAATCTCACTTGGGTAATTAATAAAGTATTTTATTTATTTATTTATTTATTTATTCACAAGAATTAAAAAAATTCAATGCAATACTCTCAAAAAGTAAAGAACAAATTAAAGAAAAAGTTTTAAAGAAAGAGTGACTTCCTTAGGAAGGAATTTTTGGATTTAAAATTTCCATGTAGCCTACATTGGATTAAGATGAGTTGTTTTAGTTTAATATTCAAGGGTTATGATTTTGGAGGCAATCTATTATTTGTAGAGTCAACATATTATCAAAATAATATTTTAATATTCATTTACAGGATTACTCTTTAATGTTAAGCTACTTCTGCAATCTTTATTTGTATATTACCAACATAGGTAGGGATAAAGAAAAAAATTAAGAAAATATCTACTTGGTTCTTATGTAGTGACTAGTCTTTGTAAATGAGTTCTGAAATAATGTTTTGATGTAGTGGTATAAATAGATGCATCTCTGAGAAAACACCTTCTATTTATTTCTTCTTTCAGAAACATAAGAGATAATTTTTTTTTATATATTACTGTTTAATAGAAATGCTATAAAGAACATAATTTAACCTTAGAACAGTTAAAAAAAAAAAATCCAAGGTCAGAACTTTTGGAAGTAAGGCATAGAGCTGTATTATGGTATGGATGTTTGCTACCGCAGAAAAATCCTCTTAACTGAGTGAATGCTTTTAATTTTTGATGCGTAAGACACACTTCAAGTAGGTTTGCTTCATAGTAATGTTTGTTATAATTGTTCAGAATATTAGATTGAAGAAAGTACTATAAAAACAAAGCTGCATGGTTTCTGAGTAGTTTGTATCACTTCTGAACAACCTGGGTCAGGGTCTGAGTAAAAGTCATATAGTTAACTATAAAATGCTGTCCTAAGCTTCTGCAATTCAGAAAATATATGCACTGATCTAGTGTCCTAGTTCATATTAATTACAAGTAAGCATACCAAGGATGATTCCTAAGGAAAGTATATTTCTGACTGGACCAGAAAGAGAATGAGAAATTTTGAGTGAAAGTTAGGGTAAGTGTTTGTTCATATCCATTTCAGAGAATTTCATTTTAGCGTACGAAACGTGCACAAGACATAGTAGAAGGTGAATGCAGATCAGGACTTACTTGCACCAGGTGACTTCCTTAACAAATAGAATGTAGAATAACATAGTCTTTGGAATAATATATTTTTGGGGGGTTCTACAAAAACTTAAGCACAATGCCAAAGCTTCAGTAACCTCAGATGAAAATACTGCCAGTTCCTGAGAACAGTCTCTAGACTTGAAGATTAAATCTCTAGTGACAGTGGAAAGAAACAAATATAGATTTTCTGTTTACTCAGTGAGTTCAGAGTACCATGGCTGTGTATACATATGCATACACATATACACATTTTTAACTGACAAGATACTATGTATTTTATGAGGACCTTGGTAAAGAATCATAGAATCATACAATGGCTTAGGTTGGAGTGGACCTTTGAAAAATCATGGCTGTCTGGTGAAGTCCCCGGTGACTGGAAGAAGGGAAACATTACTCCCATTTTTAAGAAAGGGAGAAAGGAAGACCCGGGGAAGTACAGGCTGGTGAGCTTCACCTCTGTGTCGGGGAAGGTCATGGAGCAGATCCTCCTAGAAGCTATGTTAAGGCACATACAAGATAAAGAGGTGATTTGAGACAGCCAGCATGGCTTCACCAAGGGCAGATCTTGCCTGACCAATCTGGTGGCCTTCTATGATGAAGTGACGGCTTCGGCTGATGGGAGAAGGGCGATGGATGTAATCTACCTGGACTTCTGCAATGCCTTTGATACGGTCCCTCACCACATCCTTCTCTCTAAATGGGAGAGGTGTGGATTTGAAGGATGGACTGTTCGATGGATTAGAAATTGGCTGGCTGGACACAGCCAAAGGGTTGTGATTAATGGTTCTGTGTCAGGGTGGAGGCCGGTCACAAGCAGTGTCCCTCAGGGGTTGGTCTTGGGACAGGTGCTCTTCAACATCTTCATCAATGACATAGACGATGGCATCGAGTGCACCCTCCGCAAGTTTGCGGATGACACCAAGCTGAGCGATGCAGTCGATACGTTGGAAGGAAGGGAAGCCATCCAGAGGGACCTGGACAGGCTGGAGAAATGGACCCATGAAAACCTAATGAGGTTCAGTAAGGCCAAGTGCAGGGTGCTGCACTTGGGTTGGGGCAGTCCCAGGTATTTCTACAAGCTGAGGGAAGATCTCTTTGAGAGCAGCCCTGTGGAGAAGGACTTGGGGGTCCTGGTAGACGAGAAGCTGGACATGAGCCAGCAGTGTGCGCTTGCAGCCCCGAAGGCCAACTGTGTTCTGGGCTGCATTAAAAAAGGGGTGGCCAGCAGGGAGAGGGAGGTGACTGTCCCCCTCTACTCAGCTCTTGTGAGGCCCCATCTGGAGTACTGCGTCCAGGCCTGGGGCCCCCAGTACAGGAAGGACGTGGAGCTCTTGGAGCAGGTCCAGAGGAGGGCCACGAAGATGATCAGAGGGCTGGAGCACCTCTCCTATGAGGAGAGGGTGAGGGAACTGGGATTGTTTAGCTTGGAGAAGAGAAGGCTCCGGGGAGACCTCATTGCGGCCTTCCAGTACTTGAAGGGAGCATATAAACAGGAAGGGGAACGGCTGTTTACAAGGGCGGATGGAGATAGGACAAGGGGGAATGGTTTTAAACTGAGACAGTGGAGGTTTAGGTTAGATATTAGGAGGAAGTTTTTCACACAGAGGGTGGGGACGTACTGGAACAGGTTGCCCAAGGAGGTTGTGGATGGCCCATCCTTGGAGGCATTGAAGGCTAGGCTGGATGTGGCTCTGGGCAGCCTGGTCTAGTGGTTGGCGACCCTGCCCGTGGCAGGGGGTTTGCGACAGGATGATCATTGTGGTCCTTTTCAACCCAGGCCATTCTATGATTCTATGATTCTATGATTCTATGATTCTACGATCAACCCCCTGCTATAGGCAGAGTATCCAACCGCTAGATTAGGCTGCTCAGTATCCCACCCAGTCTGACCTTGAGTGCCTCCAGAGATGGGACATCCACAGCTTCTCTGGACAACAAGTTCCAATGCCTCACCATTCTCAGAGTAAAAAATTTCTTCCTAACATCTAACTTAAATCTCTCTTTTAGTTTACAGCCATTCCCCTTTGTCCTATCACTAATCAAACCATGTAAAAAGTCAGTCCACCTCCTGACTGTAAGTTCTCTTCAAGTACTCAAAAATCACAGTGAGACTCCCTGGAGTTTTCTCTTCTCCGAGCTAAATAAATCAAGTTTCCTCTACCTTTCTTTATAGGAGAGGTGCTCCAGCCCTCTGATCATCTTTGTGGCCTTCCTCTGGTCTCTCTTGAATAGCTCCGCACCCCTCCTGTATTGGGGCCCCCAGGCTTGGACACAGTACTCCAGATAAGGCCTTATAAGGACAGTGCAGAGGGGGAAAATCACCTCTTTTGGTCTGCTGGCCACCCCTCTTTTCATGCAGCCCAGGATAAAATTGCCCTTCTGGCTGCAAGAGCACACTGCTGGCTCATGTCCAGCTTTTTGTCCATCAGCACCCTCAAGTCCTTCTCCACAGGGCTGCTCTCAATGAGTTCTATTCCCAGTCTGAACATTTATCTGTGATTGCCTCGACCCAAGTGCAACACGGGAGGCATGAGAGGCCTGATTGGCCATGAAGACTAAGGCATAGAACTCGATAAGTATCTCAGCCTTCTCCAACTCTGAGGAGGCCAGCTCTCCTTTCTCATTTATCAGAGGGGATACACCCTCCTTTGCCTGACTTTTCTGCCCAATGCATCTGAAGATGCCCTTCTGGTTGTTTTGCACATTCCTCACTGATTTTAATTCCATCTGTGCCTTGGCTTTCCTGATCCCACCCATTCCTGCTTCTACTGCTTATTTTCCCTTTTTTCACTCAGTCTGACCAGCAGGTCCTTGCTTAGCCATGCTGGTCTTGTCTGTCTCATTTTTTTTTTTTTTTTATTCTGGGGATAGAAAATTGTTTTGCTCTTAGAAAAACATCCTTAAGGTGCTGCCTTCTCTGTTCAGCTCCTTTGTCCCTATGGAGAGTTTTCCAGGGGATGCCATCCAAAAATTCCTTAAATAGACGGAAGTTTGCTCTCCTGAAGTTCAGGGTCTTTATTCCACTCTTTGCCATGACCTCATCCCTCAAGATCATGTAGTCAGCCAGGACATGGTTGCTGCAGCCCAGGCTACCTCTGATCTCCATCCAGACATTGAACTATTGCCTACTACTCTAGATTTGAATATAGCTTAATATTGAGATCCTGTTAGATCTGCAGAAAGGCTCGATGAGAATAAGCAGACAGTTGTGAGCAGTGAAATAGAGAATAGATGAGACCTATCAGAATAAATGTAACTTAAATTGCATTTCATGTACTCCTGGTTTTAATGAATCTTTCCCTGAAGGATATAATTACCTATTCTCTGATAAAGCTTCAGTTTATTTTTCTACAATTCTTTCTACTTTCCATTTTCCATTTACTTGAAGTATTTTAAATGGAGTATACCATTTTAAGGATGAAATAATACATATAAAATCAATGCATTTGAAATCAATTAGCAAAGTTGACACAAACCTTAAGGGGGATGAAGGTATGAAGGTTAAGAACCAAATTAAAATTTTATTATTTTTCTTGTTGTAACACAGGGCAGAGAAGGCAGTGTCAACAACTGTCTGAATAACAGCATCAGTTGCTGAGATAGCCAGAATCTTTTCTGATTTTTTTTTTAAGTAAAAAAAAAGAGTACAGATTTATCTTGTATGCTCAGAGAGAATTATCAGTGCCCTGTTACAACATTATAATTATGATTGACAATAAATTCCTTTTATGTTTGTTGTGGTTTGGTGATTTTTCTTTTGTGATCAGTATTCCACATCAGAACATCATGTGAACCAGTAGGAGTTAAAGAGTTAATGTTCTGGTTCCGTTTACTGCCCCTTATGGGCATGTGGAGTATCCTGATGGGAGGAGAGGTGCGGCTTCCCTGGGGAGGACTTGGCGCGAAGAGGAAG
>JACDJE010000111.1:0-19538 GCA_016647715.1 Pavo muticus
CGGAACCAGAACATTAACTCTTTAACTCCTACTGGTTCACATGATGTTCTGATGTGGAATACTGATCACAAAAGAAAAATCACCAAACCACAACAGCAGGATAAAGCAGACTCTTAGTATGGACAGCAGGTACCATCTTGGGATCTCTGCTAAAGGTCTTTAGTGCCATCAGCTTCCTGTGGCCGGCTTACTAGAAAACGCTTGACTTCCTAGTTTGTGCTTTTGTCCCAGAAAGGACAGTGGGCCATCTTCTGCTGTGCTTAGTGGCTGAATGTGCTCCACTCCCACTGTCACACTAGCAATTGCTAATCTTCAGATTGACTACTGCTAGTCAAACTTGTTCCTACAGTGTAGGGCATCTTTAAGAAAATGGACATCAGGTTTGTTTTACAGTGTCTTGAATTTCAGTGGAAATACAACCATTCAATTTCTGCACTATTTCCATGCTGTGGCTTCTGTTCACCTGTATTCAGCTTTTTATCTTGCTCTTAAGACACATTTTTACAGTAACTCTTTTCTACCCCATCTTATTGCAGGCTCTTATTTTTATTATTTAACCAACCTATTTTCAAGAAAAAGAAGACAGATTTTAATTCAAGATCTTTTTCCGTATTTCAGTGTGCTTGCTGAACAGCTTTTTCCAGCTTTTCCAGAGCTCTTAGCAGGGAGGAATATTACTTATTCAGCCACCTACAGCAACAGTGTACCTGCCAGAGAGAACTTCTTCACAAAACTCTTAAAAGAGTTGAAATGTTGCCTGAAGCAAGAGGCCTCTGCATAATTTGCTTTTTATCTTTGCCTAACGGGGTCATAAGTCTTCATTCTAATACCTCCCCTGAGCAAACCCTGTCCTAAAGAACATACCGACCCTTAGAAACAATTTATAAAGAACAGAAAGGCCAAAAATTTATTTATTTATTTGTGTCTTAAACTGGAAAGACACAAATAGGCATACACTCCTTTTCATATGTTGGATTGCCTACTATTATGTTCTCAAGAATGACAAGTAGAACCTCAAAAAAATAAGAGACCTCAAGAAAAGATGAAATACCAAAAGGAGCCACCTCTCTCATTTGCCCTTCCCATCTTAAAGAGGATCTTCTTAGGTAAAAGATGCTTTGCCTGTGTGTCAAGGTAGTCAGCGGTATGAGTAGTAGATACAGTTTTGCTTTTGCTTAAAATTCTATTTGAGCAACTTGTTCCTATTCTTTTACTTAAGTATCAGACATGTGACTAGTTATCATGAAGTTGAGCTGCTCGGTGTACCTCTGAGTTAGATAAAAAGATGGGTTAGTAACTCTGGGACGTGCATATGCTGTCAGATCTGGGTCCTGCATACAAATACCTAAGCTGGCTGCCAAACTTACTAGTTTAGGTACTGCTGTCAGCACCGTGTGGCAATAGGAAACCCTGAATGGAAAAACGCCTCTTTCACTTGTTTGGTGCTGATCCTGTGCCATCACTTGGTAGGGTATTGAGAGAAAGGAGCTGAGAACTGACTTGCATGCCTCTCTCTGTGCACCTTCAGCATACAAGCATCTGACATGTAAAATAGGCAGTGGAGAACATACACTAGAGTTTACCTACAGTATTTTTCCATAGAAAGTTTAGGTTAGAAGAGCTTTCTCTCTGCTGTAACTCTTTCCCTCTGAAAGTGAAAGAAGACCAGATAAGCCAAGACATGAAGGTGAAACGGAAAACCTACCCAACAATTATCATCAATTAACATTCTGAAATGTTAAGTAGCATGGAAATTTTAGTGCTCTTTCTAATTGCTCAGATCTTGCTGAGAAAAAAAGAAATCTGATTTTTACTTGAAAAAAGAGTAAATTACAACTCTTTGCACAATTGTTCTTTCACAGAGCATAGCTATTCCTCACCTCTGGAAACACTCAATCCAGGATACTCCATGCTCTGTTCAATTTTCTCTGGGCCTGTGAGATTTTCTGAGAAATAAACAAATTCATAGAATAGGATTGAATGTTGATAATTGACAAAAAAAAAACAAAAAAAAAAAAAACAAACAAACAAGAAACCCAAAACAAAACACTGAGCTTCAACCAAAAGAAGCAGGGTTGGTTGTTAAAGAAATGGGAAAAATCACACGTGGTTGAATTAAGGAGAAAGGAGATGAAGATAACGTCAATGTTAGAGAAGTCCATCTCAGATAAGTTGTTAACAGCTCAAAGTTTATTTCTTTTTCTTATCGCTTACTTAGACATCTTTTCATTTTTTCAGGAAATATGTACTTGTGAAGTCCATATCCAAACCTTGGTGAAAAAGCTTTTAATTTTTGCTTGCAGTGATGACTGTCACTTGTGGCAGGAATGTGATCCATGCTAAGAAGTTAATTAGAATAGTGCAATAGTGCAAAAAGTGCAAAGCCATTGAATAACAAAGCTGGACGGAGATCTGCTCTACTCATCAGTAATTAACCTGTTTTTAACTGCTTTAGACGTGAAGCTGAAGAGAAAACTAACATGACTTCAGCTATGATACATGGAGTGAAATAATGGTATAAAAGTGGCTCCTAAATATCTTTTATAGAAGGCACAGGGCCTGGGTCTTGAAGAGTCCTGGCCTTGCATCTTTTGAGAAAGATTATGAGCTCACGCTACAGTAAATGTTAGGTGAGGTTACTCAGACAGCAGTAGAAGTGCAGTATTTGTGTTGGAGAACAGTGTATTATAAAGTGTGGCTTTATGTATCTGCTAATTAAAGGCAATACAGGAGCTTTTTACAAATATGTTCAAGTTGGCTACACATCAAGAGAGGAGAAAAATTATCTTAAAATAAAACTGGCACCACATTAAATAGTTGTAAATTGGTCATGAATAAGTTTAGACTGGAATTTAAGAAAAATCTTCTAACCTCCCAAATAGTGAAGATCTGGAAAGATCTTCAAAACAGGGCAAGGAATCCAAGTGGTTGTAAGATGGAGCTTGATAAGAAGAATTCTTGGAAGGAGGAATAATGCTGGTGGCATGAACACTTGAGTTTCTAAGGTGGTATAAAAGGACTGGGTCACTCTTTATTTATAGAATATTTGTAGCTGAGCACTCCAGGAAGGCCCTTCTCTTTTAACCAAAATTTAGCTCCACCCTTGTACCTATAATTTTTCTTTTCATTTTCTCCTGCCTCCCAGTGAGGCACTGGAAGACACAGGCAGATAGATTTGTATTCCCAGCAGCAACAGGTCTTTGGGAGGTGTAGTCTGCATATACCCTGCTAACACAGTAGAACAATGAATAGATCAGATGTCAGTTCCCTCAGGTTAGCAGTACTGTGGATTAGTAGCACAGACACAGAGACACATGGATGCAACTGGCTGTTGTCCCAGCCATAATGGCAAGGGCTGTTTGGTTGGACTGAAACTGTGCACTCATAGTAGAAACTGCTTTCAAGAATCGCTACCGATTACATTTCTTGAAGCTGTATTTTTAGCTGGTTTTTTGTTCCTTTGTTTTTTTTTTTGTTGTTGTTGTTGTTTTTTTTTCTGTGGAGCGTGGCAATTGCATGTATTTGCTTTGGGACTTCAAATCCAAACTTTAAAGCTATGAAAATTCAGAAAAGTAGCGTGCAACAATTCAGGTAGTAGCAGACTCTAGACTGAAATCAATACTGTTTTGATATCTGGGAATTAATGAAGTTTCACAGACCCATGATTTTACAGAATAGAAACTGAGTTGTTATTTCAGAGACATATTGCTTAGGAAAATATTATTATAGCTACCTCTGTTGTCATTTTATTGTTTAGAAAGAGCAGTTTTTTATGGCAAATAAAAAATGGATCTAGTGATAAATACCACCTACTGAGCTTGAATGCATGCCATATTTGTCCAAGTGAGGGCCAAGCATAGGTAAAACTTCACTCAGTTTTTTCCCACAATTTTTTTTAATATGATGCTATACTCACTTTAAACTTTCTCAACTTAGGTTTCTTAGGCCTAAGTTGTTTTAGCTTTTCCATGCCTGTCAGCCTGAGCTGTAAAGTACATACTACTAACCCAAGTCACTATGGTCCCAAGGGGTTTAGTGTTAATCGGAGTTTGACCTCAGCTCTTTCATGCGATGCATTACCAAGAAAGCAGGCCTTATTCATGCAAAGACTGGTACATGTTAAAGTTGTTAGCACCTGATTTGGATGGGAAAACTTAGGCAAAGTACAAGCTTTTTAGCTTAAAATACACATGTACCCCCTTTAAATAAATTGAATGTTAAATATACATCCACTCAGCTTAACAATCATTTTGCAATAGCAAAGAACTGCTATAAAAATACACTACTACTTTCTTTATATAATCATGATATTTCTTTAAAAGACTTCTTAAAGCTTTCCCACTGCTCTTACTGCCTCGGGGCTCCGAAGCTTTCAGTGATTAAGTAACCTTCTGAAACCCCTTAGTTTTTCTGTGGCAGATATGAGATAGGTTCCAAATCTAAGCTCAGAGCCTGTGCTGTGACTGTGGGATTCCTTCATTTTCCTCCATCCACAAGGCACCGGAGGTGCATTAACTTCAAGACTCTCCTTCTTAATCAGTGATAAATGGGAAAGAAAAATCACTCCTGTCTCTTTTCCCCTCATAAAAGCCGAGGAACAAGAGAGAGCACCTCTTGTATTTTAGAGCATCTTTTTATTTCTGTTGGGCACAGCTGTGTTAGCACTGTTTACAGCAGGGCATGCGTTACTGGCATAAATCATGACTACATCCTTGCATTTGCATCTGTGGCTAGAGTCCCAGGGTAGTAAGGCTTCAGGACAGAGAAATGAGACAGAAAATACATCAATGCTTTAGGCAGGCAATAGGTGTAAAAGTGGCTCGTCCTGGAGTTAGGCCAGAGCTCCAGGCTGCAAAAGATACATGGTTCCTAATTGACCACAAATGGTTTAACATCATCTCCTGTGGTAGGTCCGGCTGAGATGCCTGACAGCTCCAGCACTGATTCACAGGGAAGTGAGCCTCCCACTGCTACTGAGTCACTGCCACCACTTCCTACAGCATCTGGTTTTACTTGGAACTGTCCCAGGAAAGTGACTATGGCCCATTAGGGCTGCTGAACTGATGGACAATGGTGCCTGGGAGCAGTCTATGTGGTAACGCACTGATGTTGGAATCCCTGTTTTCCAACTCGGATCCTCCAGGTCTGCACAAGGCTTACTGTGCTCTTTCTTTCCCAACCTCCTGCAAAAGTTTCCTGCCCAAACCTTTCTTCCTTCCTAAGATGTACTTGTTCATTTACAACACTATGTTATGGATGCTTCTCAGATCCTGTAGTCCAGGTTAGTCTCCCAGACATTTGCCACTGGACAGCAGAGCTGTGAAAGAGAAAGCAGGCTTTGTTACTGCCTATGGCTATAACAGGATTAGTGGTGTCCCACAGAGCATCTTGCTTGAGCGTCTTGACACAAGTCAAATGCATGCAGCTCTTCTGTAAGAGTAGACGGAGGTGCCCTGTCCAGCAGTGAAAGCCCTGTCCCTGCTCTGAAAGCTGGGCACTCACAAGTCCACGGGGCTGGATGGATTGCACCCTAGAGTGCTGAGGGAGTTGGCAGATGTGGTTGCCAAGCCACTCTCCATCATTCTTCAGCAGTCCTGGCTAACCAGAAATGTTCTGGCAGACTGGAGACTGGCAAATGTGACAGCCATCTTCAGAAAGGGCCAGAAAAATGATCCTGGTAGCTGCAGACCTATCAGTCTCACATCAGTGCCAGGGAAGGTTATGGAACAGATAATCTTGGAAGCCATCATGGACCAATTAAAGGTCAACCAGGGGACCAGGCCCAGTCAGCATGGGTTTATGAATGGTAGATCCTGTTTGACAAACCTGATTTCATTCTGTGACAAGGTGACCCACTTAGTGGATGAAGGTAAGGCTGTCCATTTGGTCTACCTGGTCTTCAGTAAAGCCTTTGACACTGTCCCCCACAACATTCTCTTGGAGAAGCTGGCTGCCCACAGTTTGGATGGGCGTACGCTCTGCTGGGTGAAACACTGGCTGGATGGCCAGGCCCAAAGAGTTGTGGTCAATGGAGTTAAATCCAGTTGGTGGCCAGTCACAAGTGGTGTCACCCAGGGCTTGGTACTGGGGCTGCTTCTATTTAACATCTTTATTAATGATCTTGATGAGGGGATTGAGTGCACCCTCAGTAAGTTTGCAGATGACACCAAGTTGGGAGGGAGTGTTGACCTGCCTGAGGGGAGAAAGGCACTAAAGAGGGACCTAATTAGACTGGATCAGTGGGCCAAGTATGTATGAGTTCCAGCAGGGCCAAGTGTCCGGGTCCTGCACTTTGGTCACAGCAACCCCAGGCAACCCTCCAGTCCTGGGGAGCAGTGGCTGGAAAGCTGCCTGATGGAAAGGGACCTTGGTGTACTGATGGACTGTCAGCTGAATATGAGACAGCAGTGTGCCCAGGTGGCTGAGAAGACCAATGGCATCCTGGCTTGTATCAGGAGTGGTGTGGTGAGCAGGACTAGGGAAGTAATCCTGCCCCTGTTCTTGGCACTGGTGAGGCCCCACCTCAAGTACTGTGTTCAGTTTTGGGCACCTCAAAACAGAAAGGACATTGAGGTGCTGGATCAGGTCCAAAGAAGGGCAACAAGGCCTGTGAAGGGCTTGGAGAATATGCCCTATGAGGAGCAACTAAAGGAACTGGGGCTGTTTAGTCTGGGGGAAAGGAGGCTAAGGGGAGACCGTATTGCTCTCTTCAAATACCTGAAAGGTGATTACAGCAAGAGCAGGGCTGATCACTGGTGACTGGATGAGGGTAAATGGACTCAAGTTATGCCAGGGGAGGTTTAGACTGGATATCAGGAAAAACTTCTTTACAGAATGGGTAGTTGAGCACTGGAATAGGCTCCCCAGGGAGGTGGTTGAGTCGCCATCCCTGGATGTGTTTAAAAACCGTTTGGATGTGGTGCTCAGGGACATGATTTAGTGGAGGGGTGTTAGAGTTAGGGTAGTATGGTTAGGTTGTGGTTGGACTCGATGATCTTTTAAGTCTTTTCCAACCTGAGCAATTCTATGATTCTATGATTCTATGAAGAGTAGTATTATCTTGCATGGAAGAAAAAGGAGATGCCAACTATCTGATGACTGTTTGGTGAGCAGCACCACAAGTTAGAGCTTCTAGTCCTCAGGTTTTATTTACATTTATTCAGATGTTCTTTGGATAGAGTCATAGAACCACAGAATGGATTGGGTTGGAAGGGACCTTAAAGCCCACTTAGTTCTAGCCCCTGCTGTGGGCAGGGCTGCCCCCCACCAGCTCAGGCTGCCCAGGGCCCCCCATCCAACCTGCCCTTGAGCACCTCCAGGGATGGGGCACCACAGCTTCTCTGGGCAGTCCCTTACTACCATCTGAGTAAAGAATTTCCTCCTGACATCAAACCCAATCTCACTCCTTTAAAGTCATTCCCTCTTGTCTTGTCACTATATGCCCTTGTAAAAACTTGGTCTCCCTCCTGCTTATAAGTTCCCTTTAAGTACTGGAAGGCCACAGTGAGGTCTCCCTGGAGCCTCTTCCAGGCTGAACAAGCGCAGCTCCATCAGTCTTTCATCAAAGGAGAGGTCCTTCAGCCTTTTAATCATTTTCATGTCCTTCTCTGGACCAGCTCCAACAGCTTCACACCTTCCTTATGCTGGGGGCCCCAGACTTGGATGCAGTACTGCAGGTGGGGCCTCACGAAGGCAGAGCAGAGGGGGACAATCGCCTCCCTTGCCCAGCTGGCCACCCCTCTTTTGATTCAGGTTATTTAGAAAACAAATAAAAAAGTCTGGGGAGCTGCAAAACAGCCTTGGACTAAGATCTTGCCATTGTTCACCATTGTAAATATATAGTAATCTTCATGCATTTTAGGGTTTTTCTCTCATCTGTTGATTTTGTCTAATGCTCTAAGGCCCAAGAATGGAATCCTTATTTTAATCTTTCACACTTATAGGGGGCTTATTTGCTGTATCACTTTTTCTTTCTTAGCAATTAATATCTTCCAGATAATTTTTCAGTCCTCAAATTAGGAAATTGTTTTCCCCTGGCCATGTTGCTTGCATAACTCAGTTACCTAAGGCAAAACTACTAAGTCTAATTCAAGTGATTTCTAAGATATTATTTTATTCTGTGGATTAGTCTACATACTACAATTTTTTCCTTTGGAACAACCGTAGAAATGATCTTAGGTACTTCAAATTATACTCTATTATTACTATCTATTTTCCTTTGAAATTAATAGATTTTATTAAATATTTTATACATAGATATATATAAAGAAACATAACTAATTGTTAACTACTACAGGAAAATCATCTCCAGTAGATCTTTTTAAAGTATTTCTGTGCTATAGGAGCAATATTATTAAATGAGATCCCACAAAAATGACTCCGGATGGATGGCAATATCAAGTGAATCATATTCTCACTGTTCTTACAGAGTTCAGTGCAGATATTTGCTTGTCTTTGTTTGTTCTTTTTTACTGCTATTTTTTGTTAAGTTTTTTCTTGCATGAAAACAATTCTTCATTCTAAACTTAGCTAAGAATAAACTACTCCTATAATAAATTGGCAGAAACATTTAATCTACGTAACAGGAAGATATTTTATGAAGTTTTAATCCAGCCAGCTGCCAAGAGAGAATAATTCACTGAGTAAGGTTACTTTAGGAAACCGTCCTCACACTAAGTATACTTGCCATTCATGCTGAGGTCTGATATCAGATTTCCCAGGAGACAAATATGCACCCATGTAGCACTTCCTCTTTGGGGATCTCAAAGGAAAATAGTTGATGGTGGTGACTCAGGAAGATGGCTCTGTTCTTTCTGAGTCAGGGCTGAATCAGTACCCTGGCATGGTGGATAGGGCGCACAGGACTGCTGAAGATGCTGTGCTTTGGGTGAGTCACTAAAACCGTGATCTTCTGTGTGTGTGGTCACTGCACATTCCAGCACACTCTGTGCATCCACCCAGGCACTCTCCTTGCACTTGCCAAACCTAAAACTGGATAATTCCCTGCAAATAATCTCCTCTTCAATTGCATTAGCTATTATGATTTCTTTGGTTCTTACCATCAGCTGTCCTACACTCTTTCCTTTTTCTGAGTGGCTGCAATGTTGCTTTTCAGCACTACTAAAATTTTACCAGGACTGATTACAGTGGCTCTTGCAGGAGGGTATGATCCTGTAGTCTTGCTGAGTCAAAGCTCCTGGTTTGATTTATTGCTTTTTTTTGTATATTCCAACAAGATATCCAGACTGATCGTATATAGGAATTTCTGAGAGGTTCTTTTTGTCTTTGTGTGTTTTCTCCTGACAGCATGAGATGCCACCTTCTCTGGCGGTGACAATAGTCACTGTGATAGGAGGCCAACTTCTGCTACCTTGCAACTAGCACATCTCTCAAGGCCCTGGCTAGGTGGTAGTATGCACTCACTTCAAAGAACTCATAGTTCAAACAGATGAGAAGGAGTGGTGATGCGATAGTGAAGGGATGCAGCTTAAGGAGGATGGTTGTGCGGATCATGATCCCAGTATATTGGCAGATCTAGAAATGGAGTCTAGAGCTCTATAGAGTCCCTTGCATTTTACAAAAACAAGTATGTTACGAAGACATTTACAGTATTCTCATTTAAAATAATGTTTTTTAACAACATCTTAAGGGAGTGAGATGATCTGAGAATATCCAGAAATACATGGATGTACTTGTAACAAAGCCTGTGGACTGTCAGCAGTAGAAATAAACCATGTGAGCAATTGCAATCTTATCATGAGCTAGAGGCTCCCAGGAGTGTATGCATGTAGTTGTGGATGCATCTCTTTTCCCCTAACAGATGTCATCAGCAGCCACACCAGCAACACAATGTGTTTGTTACTCTTTTTTTTTTTAATTTTCTGGAATTCATTTAAAACATTGTCTTAGAGCACAGGCAGTTGTTGATCCAGCTTGCCTAGAGCTGCCTGCTCAGCTGGCTTATCCAGAGATAGCGTTGATCGCAGAGTCCAGGGATCATATTGAAAGCTGCTGGTGTGGGGCCATCTGGTGCATGCTGCAGTTTGCAGAAGATGCTCAAATCTGCCAGGTTGCCTCCTGCAACTTTGACTGAAAGCCAGAATGAAACAGCCTTTGCACAATGCAGCCAAAGCCAAAGCCAAAGCACAGATGCACATCCAAAAATGTGCATCTGTATCATATGCAACTTGGCTTCAGCGCTAGACTTCAAGGTTGGCTGCCTTGGCCATAAGCCAGTCTGTGTCTTTGCCACAAAGGCTAATGGTAAGCTGGGAAGTATGAGGCAATATACTGCCAGAAGGCCAAGGGAGGTGATCCTTTTACTCTCCTCAGTACCTTTGAGATCATACTTGGAAACTCAGAATTTCTGCTTAGCTTTATTCATGTTTAAATATGCATTAAGAATTTTTTTTTCCTTAAAAATTAGGTGGGATATTATTTCTTCAGTAGTCTCTGAGTTTTTAGCTTTCTTATTGTCATGTACATAAAACAAGGTGTCTACAGTGGCTACAAAATGATGACGATATTAATTGTAATGATTGGAAAGTCAGAAGAAAGCCATTACTCATTGAAACTGGAGATTGTGATTATACAGGAAAACATAGATGATACTAAAACCAGATTAATGTAAGTAATACCTTCCCTGGTGTAATCAGATTTTCCTGTTGTTGTTTCAGATGTGGGTGCTAAGGTTGCTGTTTGAATGATTGTTATGTCTTCCTCTGATTCACGCAAGGAAAACACAAAGACACCTTGGTCATATGCAGTACATTTCGCATTTAATCCATATTAACACGTACTTCAGAAGCATACTGAATATGACCTGCAGAGTCTACTTTTGTTCCATGACAGCTGATGGATATCTTGCCTTTAACTTAGTAGGAGGAAGTTTAGGTCTGAAGTTAGTGTAATTATTCATTCTAAGTTAGATTTATAACAAAAACAGTTCTTTATCTTGTGAGCAACTTCCTTGCAATGTTGTCTAATTCCAGTTTTACAATTCTTGTTTTCACTTGAGTTGAGAAAAATTTCTTTAATCATCCACTTAGTTTGATGTTGTGTGTGAAGTGTGATCAAAAAGACAAGGTTTCAAAATTTGACTCAGAAGATCTGAATTTCTAACTAGATATGTGGCTTGGAATGAAGAATTTCTTTTCTTTCCTGTCTTCTTTCTGCCTTGTTAACCTGGTTTCTGCAGTTTGTGGTTGTGACTGTCTCTCATAGCCCACATGTTCAGCAGCCACTGCCATAGTCCTGGCTCTCTCTCTGGATGCTATGCCTTCCTGTGGTGCACACACCCTTGCAGTGACCTGTCCATCTTACTGCTTTGACTACCAAAGCAGAGAATAAAAGAATGTGATTTAGCTGGTTTGTTTTTTTGATCAAATGGCTGGTCCTAAGCATTTATATCTTGGATTTCTTTTTTCAGATGCTGCATTTTTTCTACAAACCTGGAAGAAACACATGCCTTTGAATCACTGCACAGGAATCCTGGCATTTCCATTTTTTCCACACTGAGCTTATTGACTTGACTTTTTCGGACTGTGTGTGTCCCGCTTGACAGTCACCAAAAAAGGTATGTGGTTCAGCCTTAGTCCTGACAGAGACAGTTTTGAAGGATGCAGCCAAGAAGAAAATAACCTTCCCAAGCATAGAGGAAACAGAGCTTAGGGTAATAGAAATAAAGGCAAGGAATTCGCTGAAACACACATTTAGATTTTTTTTTAATATTTCCCTTCTTTTATAGTACATATTTGGAATTAGAGTTTAGACTTTTCAAGCTCTTTTAAGAAATTGTTTGTATGTTTAAATACCAAATTCTGCCCAGCATGCACAAGATTTTAGTTGCACATATATCCAAAGAAACTGAAAAATTCCTTTTGCTGATGTGTGTATTCAACTGTAATGCTACTGGTAGCATGGTCTGCGGATCAATTTTAAAAATGAGCTTTAAGAAATTATTCTTGTTTAAATTTCCAAATAATTTCAATATGCCTTTCAATTAGAGAGAGGTTGGAATAAATATAACATTTATGCCTCTTTTTAGGTCATTTTTTTAATGAGGTATTTTATTTTATTTTATTTTTCATCCTCCTCACTATCTACTCTCACTCTCTCTATATATATATTGAACATACATATGTATAAATACGTACATAAGATTCAAGTGAAGTTTATCTAAAAACTAATTTTTAAAACATTCAAGTTTACACCCCATCTATATCATATGGTATGTTCGGCACTTTTCTTCCTGTTTCTGAATGTGAGTACCTGAGTCATTATGGCAATATGACTACCATGACAGAATTGCAGGGGTTGGAAGGAATCTAAAGAAATCATTGAGTCCACCTCCCCTGCTAAAGCAGGTTCCCTACAATAGGTCACACAGGTAGGTGCCTACATGGGTCTTGAATATGGCCGTAGAAGGAGACTCCACAATCTCTCTGGATAACCTATTCCAGCATTCCATCACCCTCTCCATAACGTTTTTCTGCATGTTTGTATGGAACTACCTGTGTTCAAGTTTTAGGCCATTACTCCTTGTTTTCCAAGTTTGATTTGTGGCAGCTTATACTGTCATGGCAATTGTCTGTGCAGTAGTGTCATTCAGTTTAAATAGCAGTTTCACACCCCTGGCTGTTGGGATTGGTGGGAGCCACCATACTGCATCTCAGACCTCACCTCACCTGTGTCTCAGGCTTTGTTTGCTAGGCTCAGCAATCTTCCTTCTCACAGCACAGGATTTCTGTGCTCTGCAACCCTATGAAGCCTGCTTCTGCTTGAGTTCTGACTGTTTCTTTCTTGAAAATAAATGACCAGGAGGCTGCTCCCCAAATTTCTCTAGTTAGTACTTTTGTTCTCTGCTCTACAGATCACCAGCATTCCCCGTCACTGACTACATGGTATTTTAAGCCTCTTGCTTAGGTCAGCTCTGTCCAGCGTTTAGGCAGATAATCATTCGTCCGCTGTGACAAAAGACACAAAAATTTGGCCCACACCTTCTGCAGACAAGCTGCTGTCCTACTTAAATACAAACACTGAAGCAACAAGAGTATCCGCTTCCAGAAAATCAGCCCTGCTAGCCTGTGATGCAAGAGGTAATCTACTACCCTTCCAGAAACATACTGATAGAAACATGTACATTGCCTGCCCTGAGAAAAGACTCCTGTAGTCCTCTTTAGTGCCCATTCCTATACACATACCTACACACACAGACAATCTGTTTTCCCTTCTGTCCATTGATTCACTTCAAATGTAGCCCATTTCAGATCTGTCATAGCTTTCAGGTGGTGATATGGAAAACCAAAAGCAAGATGCCCACTGGGACAAGCAGGACATTGAGCTCTGGCTGGAATGAGGAATTGATTCGAGCTAGGAGGAATGGCAAGAAATGCAAAAGGAAACTCCTGTGTTTATTGCCTGCAATTGCTGAGACTGTTGATACAAGATATGGACATTTCAATTTCGGTATAAACTACAGAATGATCCCAGGCATTTTGATTGTTATTTCTGGCATGGACCATGTTTTCCCATGATTATTTTCCATCCTATCTGCACATCTGGTCTTGCAGACTGCCTCCGTAGCACTTGGTGAATAAGGTCACAGCTGTGGAACACAAATATGAGCTAAAACATATCTTACATGTTGTTCTGAAGTTGGGGAAACTTCGACTGCCTGGCCAGTGGTCTTCTGTGGCAACTGAAGACATCACAGAGGTGAGCATGAAAGCTTGGAGATCATGACCAGAGAAATGTGCACTTCTTCTATAAAGGTTCTCACAACTTGCTCAGTAATGAATAAGTGTGTTCTTTGCCTGACCACAGCCAAGCTGAAGCTACAGGTTTGAGCTGCAAGCGCAGTGTTACTGAAAAAAAAATGTGGTATCTGTCTATGCTAGTTTCATCTATTAAGAAGGGTGAAATATGCCTGCAATTTTGCAGCTGGGTTCTCAAATATTGCTAGTTCAGGGAATGTTCTAAAAAAATTAAGTCTGAGGTTTTTTCAGCATAGCTAAGAAATACTGTGTAAAAACTGGGAGCATGTAGCAGCTATCTACAAATAAACATGGTTGATGAGACACATAGGTGTGAGTGTTGCCTACATAACTGTGGTTACTGCATGAGTACAAATGAAGACATACATGTGGATTTTTATAAATAGGACATCAAGGCTCTAGTAGGTTGGCAAATGTGGTCTTTCATGCTGTAGCAGGAAATAACAGCAAGTCAAAGACACTATGAAATAAGATTACCACCAGGGCAGATCCTGGGTCCATCTGTAAAAGACAGGGGACAGACAGTGTTTAGGTACAACATCACAGAATCACAGAATTGTAGATGTTGGAAATGACCTCCAGAGATCATCTAGCCAAACCCTCTGCTAAAGCAGTGTCACGGGTTATCTCTGGATACAAGTCCGTGACAGGGGGGCACAGGCCCCGGAAAAAAAAAAAAAAAAAACGGAAGAGCGAGGAAAAAAAAAAGGAAGGGGTACGAACGGTTTGCCGCGCGATCCGGCCAGCCCCGGGCCACGCGCTCTGGGAGAGGGGGAAGGGCAGGGAGCTAGTGGATGGTTTTAACAAAAAAGGAATGCACCAGCAGTAGATCTGAGAAGGAACGGTAATTTACTAAATTTAACTAAATCAAACAAAATGAGAGAGAAAAGAGTATCCAAAACGCGAGATCAAACCACAATACCGCGAGGGAACCACGTGCTGTTCTCCGCGGCGAGCTGAGAAGGCTGAGCCGGGCAGCGGGGGAAGCCAGGCGCTCGGTCCGGTCCGGAGCTCCACCCCACTTCCTCTTCGCGCCAAGTCCTTCCCAGGGAAGCCGCACCTCTCCTCCCATCAGGATACTCCACATGCCCATAAGGGGCAGTAAACGGAACCAGAACATTAACTCTTTAACTCCTACTGGTTCACATGATGTTCTGATGTGGAATACTGATCACAAAAGAAAAATCACCAAACCACAACAAGCAGATTCCCTAGATCAGCTTGCAGAGGAAAGCATCTAAGCAGATTTTGAGTATCTCCCCAGAAGGAGACTCCACAACTCCTCTGAGCAGCCTCCGCCAGCACTCTGTTGCCCTCAATGTGAAGTTCTTCCTCATATTCAGATGTAACTTCCTGTGGTCCAGTGTGCACCTGTTGCCTCTTATCCTATTGCTGGGCAACACAGAAAAGAGCCTGTCCCCAACCTCTTGACACCCACCCTGTAGATATTTAGAAGCTAGCTCCCGGCAGGAGCTAGCGGGGTTTATTGAAAGTGCTTTAAACTAGCTATGACAGGGGAAGGGGACAAAACAGGCCTCAAAAGAGATGAGCCTAGGGGAACATTGCTTGAGCTGGGGGTGAGGCAGATGACTCGGCTGAAGTGCGTCTACACCAATGCACACAGCATGGGCAACAAGCAGGAGGAGTTGGAAGCGATTGTGCGGCAGGCTAACTATGACCTAGTTGCTATTACCAAAACATGGTGGGACCACTCCCATGACTGGAGTTCTGTGATGGATGGCTACAAGCTCTTCAGAAGGGATAGACGAGAAAGGAAGGGTGGTAGTGTGGCCCTTTGTATTAAAGACTGTTTTGATGTTGAAGAGCTTGGGGTTGGGAATGATAAAGTTGAGTTTTATGGGTAAGGATCAGGGGGAAGGCCTGTAGGGGCGACAGCTTGGTGGGGGTCTGTTATAGACCGCCTAACCAGGATGAAGAGATGGATGAGGCATTCTATGAGCAGCTCGTGAAAGTCACGCAACCACCAGCACTTGTTCTCATGGGAGACTTCAACTTCCCTGATATATGTTGGAAATATAATACAGCACTCAAAAAGCAGTCCAGGAGGTTTCTAGAGTGCGTGGAAGATAGTTTCCTTACGCAGCTGGTAGGAGAGCCTACCAGGGGTGATGCCCTGCTAGACCTGCTCTTCACTAACAGAGAAGGACTGGTGGGAGATGTGAAGACTGGGGACTGTCTTGGGTAGAGCGACCATGAAATTGTAGAATTCTCTATTCTTGGAGATGTCAGAAGGGTGACTAGCAAAACTGCTATCGTGAACTTCAAGAGGGTGGACTTTGACCTGTTTGGGATGCTTTTAGCACGGGTCCCTTGGGAGTCGCTCCTTAGGGTAAAGGAGTCCAAGAAGCCTGGACGTTCCTCAATATGGAAATCTTATAGGCGCAAGAAGAGGCTGTCCCTGAGTGCTGTAAGGCGAGCTGTAGGGGAAGAAGACTGCTGTGGATGAGCCGGGAACTATTGTTGAGACTCCGGAAGAAAAAGAGAGTCTATGTCCTCTGGAAAAAGGGACAGGCTACTGGGGAGATTACAGGGAAGTTGCTAAGGTATGCAGGGAGGAAGTCAGGAAGGCAAAAGCCCAACTTGAACTCAGATTGGCCGCTGCAGTAAAAGAGAATAAGAAATCCTTTTATAAATACATCAACGGTAAAAGAAGAACCAAGGAGAATTTCCATCCTTTACTTGATGCAGTGGGGAATGTGCCCACTGAGGATAAGGAGAAGGCTAAGGTCCTCAACGCCTTCTTTACATCTGCTTTTAATAGCCAGATCAGTTATCCTCAGGGCACTTGATGCCCTGATCTGGAAGTCTGGGATGCTAGGCAGAATACACTCCCAGTTATTCAGGTGGAGACAGTGGAGACAGATTCAGGTGGAGACTCCTCCTCCATCTGGACTGTCACAAGTCCATGGGACCAGACAGGCTTCATCCTAGGGTGCAGAGGGATTTGGTGGGGGTGATTGCTGAGCCGCTCTTGGCCATCTACCAGCACTCCTGGTTATCTGGAGAGGTCCCAGAGGATTAGAGGCTTGCCAATGTGACTCCCATCTACAAGAAGGGCTGTAAGGAGGATCCGGGGAACAACAGGCCTGTTAGCCTGACCTTGGTACTAGGGAAAGTTGTGGAGCAAATCATCTTGGCTGAGATCACATGGCACACGCATGGCATACAAGCGATCAAGCCCCACCAGCATGGGTTCATGAAAGGCAGGTCGTGCTTGATCAAACTCATCTCCTCCTACAACTGGGTGACCAGACTTGTAGATGAGGGAAACGCTGTTGATGTAGTCTACCTAGACTTCAGCAAAGCCTTTGACACAGTCTCTCACAGTATTCTCCCGCAGAAACTGGCTGCCTGTGGCCTGGACAAGTATACCCTTCTTTGGGTAAGGAACTGGCTGGAGGGCCATGCCCAACAGGTAGTGGTTAATGGAGTTAAGTCCAGCTGGCGACTCGTTTCAAGTGGTGTCCCCCAGGGGTCGGTACTGGGGCCCATCTTGTTTAATATCTTTATTGACAACCTAGATGAGGGGATTTAGTGTACCTTCAGTAAGCTTGCAGGTGACACCAAGTTGGGAGGAAGTATCGATCTGCCTGAGGGTAGGGAGGCCCTTCAGAGGGATCTAGATAAGCTGGATCACTGGGCTGAGGTGAATGGGATGAGGTTCAACAAGGCCAAGTGCTGGGTCCTGCACTTTGTCCACAATAACCCCATGCAGCGCCATAGGCTGGGGGATGAGTGGCTGGATGACTGTGAAGAGGAAAGGGACCTGGGGGTGTCGGTTGATGCTCAGCTGAACATGAACCGACAGTGTGCCCAGGTGGCCAAGAGGGCCAACGGCATCCTGGCCTGCATTAGAAATAGTGTGGCCAGCAGAAGCAGGGAGGTAGGTAATCATCCCCCTGTACTCAGCACTGGTGAGGCTGCACCTCGAGTATTGTGTTCAGTTTTGGGCCCCTCACTGCAAGAAAGACACTGAGGCCCTGGAACGTGTCCAGAGAAGGGCAACAAAACTGGTGAGGAGTCTGGAGCACAAGTCTTATGAGGAACAGCTGAGGGAGGTGGGATTGTTTAGTCTGGAGAAGAGGAGGCTCAGGGGAGAACTCATTGCACTCTACAACTTCCTGAAGGGAGGTTGTGATGAGGAGGGGTTTGCCTTCTTCTCCCAGGCAACAAACAGGACCCGAGGAAATGGCCGCAAGTTGTACCAGAGGAGGTTTAGGTTAGACATAAGGAAAAACTTTTTCTCTCAGAGAATGGTCAGGCACTGGAATGGCTGCCCAAGGGAGGTGGTGGAGTCGCCGTCCCTGGCAGTGTTCAAGAGGCAACTGGATGAGGAGCTATGAGATATGGTTTAGTAGCTTGTGGTAGCAATGGTAATGGGAGGACGGTTGGATTAGATGATCTTGTAGGTTGTTTTCAACCTTGTGATTCTACGATTCTATGATTCTATAAGATACCCCCACCTCCTCAGTCTCCTCCAGGCTGAACAGCCCTTTGTCTCTCAGCCTTATCTCATACAGAAGATGCACCAGGTTCCTGATCATCTCAGTGGCCCTCCACTGGACTCCCTCCAGCAGTTACCTGTTGTTCTTGAACTGAGGAGCCATGAACTGCACACAGTGCTCCAGATGTGGCCTCACCAGGGCAGAGTAGAGGGGGAGGATCACCTCCTTCGACCTGTTGGCCACATCCTTTTTAGTGCACCCCAGGTTACTATTGATCTTCTTGACCACTTCTTGACCACCAGCACACTGCTGGCTCACAATCAACCTGTTGTCCATCAGACAAAGGAAGTCTTGGCTGAATTCTCACCATGAGAATTTGCCATGGAGAACACTATCTGTTTTAACCTCTATAGAGATGTAGCTGTTGCCTTGACCTCTCCTTGGTGGCCATGTCTGTAGGGCTGATCTGGGTAAAATTGTACTCTATTGGCTCATTTTACTTTTTTTATATTTACTCGTCTTACCAGTGCTGCTCTGTAACATTTTTTCTCTCTCCTCCCTGTAGCCTTGTTCTTTAATCTTTATTCAGCAAATATGTGTGAGATCATTTCAGGGAACAGAAACAGAGAGGCAGAAAGATAGAGTGCTAGATACACAAGTCAGGTTAAAATGGAAGGGGCTTGCTGGTAACCAAGATTTCGTCCATGCCCTGGATCCAGTCTCAAAGAATTTGAATGTGCTTGCATGATAAAAGAAAACATTTGCTTTATGTCTGTGGATACATAGAAGTTCATGCTGTGGTATTCTCTGCACTGTGTTTTTAATTATTTTTAAAAAATTATTATTAATATCTCAAGCACAATTGCTAGATGCAGTAAACAAAGCAAAGCAAAGCAATATTTATCTTACAGTAATCTGTTTTAATAAAATCACAATCCATTAGGGGGCACAGGAGTTTGAATGCAATCTCCGCGTTCAAAATGATTCAAAGCGTACAGAGCTTTTGCTAGTATCTCTGCCTGTCTAGCCACAGGGACCCTGTCCCTGTAACCTTCTCCTTCCCCAAGGACGCGTATCTTGTCCTTGAGGAGGCGATTGGCACGCTCTATGATTGCTTGCCCCTGAGAGTTGCCTGGGATACCTGAGATGTGAGATACACCCCATAGTGCTAGCCACTCTTGGGTTGAGCGTGAGATGAAACAGGACCCATTATCGGTTTTAATTTGTTTAGGTAAGCCCATTACCGCAATGGCAGCAGTCCAATGGTATTGTGCAGCGGACGAGTTAGTCTTGGCAT
>JACDJE010000111.1:21289-77971 GCA_016647715.1 Pavo muticus
ACTAATGGCCATTTTCTGGGTATGGTTGACAATATTGGTCCACCTTGCTGCACTGCTCCAAAAGGTACAAGTTGAGCATTAACCGCGCGCAAGTCATGCAGCAGACGGAAAGCACCAGAGCGTTTTTTTATAACAAAGATCGGAGTATTCCATTGGCTGAGAGAGGGCTCTATGTGCCCCAACTGAAGTTCTTGAGAGATTAATTGCACGAGTGCTTTAAGTTTGTCCAGAGGAAGGGGCCACTGATCTACCCAAACAGGGCGCGCATCCCGTTTCCACTGCAAAGGTATCACATATGCAGTAGATAACTGGCAGACAGAGACCCTTACTATAAATTTGTAATACGTGCACCCACACTATTAAGGAAGTCCCGACATAGCAATGTACCTGGGACTTCGGCAATGAGAGGTACAAGCAGAGCAGGCTTCTCCAGTGAACCATCTCTGGTTAAAGGAACAGGTTTCTGCTTATCTAGTACATACTTAATAAGTTCTCCGGGTGTAGAAATCTCTGCAGGGGCTGTGCGGATCAGATTTTTAACAGCCTCATGAGACTTTTGTTTAAGGCAATTCACAATTACAGGGCCATGAACAGCTTTAGGTAAATCAGACCCCTCAACAGCTTTAATTAGCCTATCAGCAAAATCCTGAAATGATTCAGTCGGGCCTTGGATTATTTCTGTCCAGGGTGTGGATGGTTCTGCAGTGCAAGCAGTTCTTCTAAAAGCCTCTAAGGCTGCATCAGTAACTGCTATCAGTTCCCCCAGACATAATATAGCTACCTGAGTGTATGGACTGAGCATGCCTGGTGCTGATCCTGTAAGTCTAAGAATATTTGTGCCATGCACTGGGTGAGCTGGATCGTTCTCTGCGGCTACTACTATTCGCTTAAGAATAGCTAGCCACTCCTGTTTCCAGAGCGAATATTGTACGGGTTCAAGAGCCATGTGCATAAGGTTCTCAATATCATAGGGGATCATAGGCCCTGCTTTGGTTAGGGCTTCTAATGCATTTAAAGTTACAGGTGATTTTAACCCCCTTTTTTCTATCGCCTCTAATAATCGAGTGACTCCTTTTGGATTTAATGGAACCCATACCCGTCCAGTCTGCCCTACCATTACGGGAAATGCGGTAACCAAACCTTTTTCTTCCACCTCTTCTCTAATTTTTTGCCAGTCTATTCTCTGTCTGAAGGCACGGATGAGGTTCGAACCAGTGATTTTCGGTTTGTTGGTCACGCCTACTACCCGCCCCATCAGAGACGTCACACCGCCAACCCTCCGCCCCCTGATGGAGGGCGGGTGTACCGCCCTTTACTTGCGCCACTCCTGACTCCGTCTCAGTCTCCGCCTTCGTGGATGTAGCAAAGTTTTGCAGAGAAGGATACTTTTGAAAATAAGGCAGCTCAAGGTCCCGAGATAAGGTAGTGGTGTCTAACGGCGGGGCCGACGGGGGGGCCGACGGGGGGGCCGACGGTTGCTGGTCCGTTGGTGTTCAAGCGGGAGCAGTCGGCTCGGCCAGCGCCATCTTTGTCTCAGGGGATCTGGAAGAAAAACTTTTCCCCGGCGAGCACCCCTCTCCTCTGACCGGCAGTAAAATCCCACCCCCCGGGTCCCCCGTCCCGGCTGCGCTGCTGAATAAATCCTCCCCCGGGGCTACCGAGTCGAGACCGAGAAGCTGCCGAGCTTCTAACAGCAGTTCCCCTTCTTCCCTTGCTGCTTTTAATGCGCCGACAATTAAACCCCACGTTTTCAACTCTGAACCGTTTTTCTGAGTGTTCATAACATGCTGTGCAAGCGTGGAAGTTAGATCATCCCACTTTCTGTAATCAAGAATCTCTTGGGGAGATTTGAGCTCTGCCTCCCGTTCAAATCGGGAAACAACAGCTTGAATGTCCTCTTTAGAAGGCGCCGATTTATCAAAGTAGCTTTTACAAAGCTGAGCAATTACCTTAATTAGCATTTCTATAGTAAAGATGCCGTTGCCTAGGAGAAGCTGCACCGAATTACCTCGGTCGTCTACAAACGCTTTGAAGTCTCAGCGTGTTGTAGGATAAGCAAACCAAAACCTGGTTTCTTCTATAACTTACCAGCAGTTATAAGATAAATTCATCGATTCCCCGATCTTCTATAAGCTGGCTAGCAGCTGTAGGCTCGCACCGATTCCCCGGTCATCTGCAGACGAATTTGCTGCCCTGCAAACTTCGCGAACTGCAGGATAAGCAAGCGCCGAACCCCGGCCGTCTACAACGTTCCCCGTTGTAGGATAAATTTTACCATTACCTGGTCTTCTACCACTCAGCGGCAGGATAAAAGCGCAGTTCTAAATAAGCAAAGCGTTCAGTATAGCAGATAGTATAGCAAATAGCAGTATAACATTCTCGCAAAGGGCAAAAAACACAGTATTGCTTCAGAGAGGTGCACCATATGTTGTCGAGATCGATCTGTTCAGGCTGTATTAACCCTTTGCGAGACTGATCAATTACATGATCAGGGCCAAGAACTGCATAAGACACCAATATGATGTGCAGAAAAATGGCGTTTAATCACACGTGGCATTCGTTTAAATACTTTCTTGCTGTACATCGTCTACACCCCTAAAGGTGTATTGTCCAATTACTGAGCTCGGGGGGGCACTATCCCGGGACATCCCGTAGCCTCGCTGTTGCCTAATACAACAGGGTGCTTTTGAAAACTGCCCTGTATGGCTGCTCCTGTGTCTCAACAAAGCTAACATGCTAACAAACAAAGCCAAATGCAGCCAAGGTTCAACTGAGTACACGGTGACCTGATGTTGCATCCAACACTGACAGAATATGGCAATTCTACTCAGGAAAAAAAGGTCTTATTTTCAGACTTGGTTTCAGTTCGATTTGTAATGAAATCTAATGGCATTTTGAGTCCACAAATGTGACTATATTCACAAAAAAGTAGTTATCAGAGCTGGAATTTTCTGATTTGTAGATTCTTGCGGGAGTGTGGTGGCTTCACTGAGCAGGAGGTGTGCTGAGGTAACTCAGACCAAAAGATGCCCCAAGATAGCAAACTGGGTCCTGTTCTGGATTATTCCACAGTTTTCCTGTGTGGCTTTGAGCAGCCCAGGGTGCTCTCTGTTTCTGTTTCCAGCTCTTACAGAGTATTCCTTTCTCACAAGGCGCATGCTACAGGTAGGAACATTACAGCCTATGGGGTCTTTGCATACCAAGCTAAGAAATGGACGTGCTGTAAATGTTTGCTGAAGAGGAAGTAGTCAAGTATTTTGAGAAGAAGTGTGAAACGTAATCACTTTATACTATCTTGTTCTGTGTCTAAATCTACATGCAGAACTGCCTTGTTAGTATTTTGGGGGTTTAGAAGGAGCACTGTAAACATGTAAACATGTAAACATGTAAACATTTCACTTAAAGCCATTGTACATAATGACTATCAGTGCAGTGCAAAAAAATAATCATAGCAAGTCAGAGATTTCAAAGCTTTCAGAGTAACTATATATGACTGTTGTGCATGCAACACATCTATGTAATATAAATATGAAACTTACATATATATAACTGTTTTCTCCACTTGTTTTCTCCATACCTGGAGTAAAGTCCAGTGTCAGAATTTTAACTGCTCTTTGTGCAAGAGTGAGTTAAAGTCACTGTCCCTTTCCGAGAACGAAGTGAAGAGAGGACAGAGGAAAGAAAAGGAGGCCACAAAAGAAACAGAGACTTAAAGGTGTGAGAATAGCAGGTGATTCGTAAATAAGTCATGTCTTGTGCTGATAGACTGAGGTATGTTTTTAAAACTTGTTGTCTATTAGGAACATAGACATTTGTCCATAGAAAACAATTTTTATGGCTTTTTTTCTTTTTTATTTTTTTCTTTTTTCTTTTCCTCGTAGCCAAGACTACCAGGTCAGAGAGTGGAGTACCCTGAGGATAACTGGTCTGACTTTTAAAGACAGGCGTAAAGAAGGCATTCAGAACCTCTGCCTTAACTTGTCGTCAGTGGTCACATTCCCAGCCTCATTCAGTAAAGAATGGAGATTCTCCTTGGTCCTCCTCTTACTGTTGATATATTTGTAAAAGTTTCTTGTTCCTTTTTACCCCAGCGGCCAGGTTGAGTTCAATCAATCAATCGTACTTATGAGAAAAGAAGGAATTGCAGGGCCAGCAACACAGTTCTACAAGCCTGCCCCATCGTGATTTTGTTTGCTGACATGAAGATCTCAGGATCTGGATTGTCCAAGTTGCCTGACAAGAGACTGTCGGATGGGTGTCATATTCCAAAGAATGGAGGACTGCAACAGAAGGAAACAAAACAGGGGTGAAACCCACCAACCTGCAGAGACCCGCCAGCATCACCTTCAGACCATGCCAGCCCCTCCCACCACTTTTCCAGGCCAGGAGGAACATGTGAGACTAGGGGATCAGCTGGAAGCCACTGCTCAGGATTGCTCCGTCTGCCCCAAGATTGTTCCTCTGCCCCTGCAGCATTTCCTTGGAGCAGGGCAAGACACGGCTGCACACTGCTCAGGCTCTGTCCCCTGCCCCCAGCCCCAGCACACACAGCACTGTTCTCACTCACCATTGTAGATTTTCTTCCGCTTTTTCTCACTTCGGTTCGAGTAGAACCACGCCGCCCCTAGTACAGAGCTCCCATCAGACCCCCACTCCCCAACACGCTCCCAGGAGCACAGACTGCGGTCCAGCCAGCCCAGCTGCTTCCGGTCCTGCACCCCAGGCAGGGACAGTGCCTGAGGGAGGACCTGAGCAAGGCACCCATCGGGGCTACTGGCATGGGCAGAGTGGACCTGGGGGCTGCTGGGCTGTGCCTTGCTGCCAGGGCAGGGCTCAAAGAGGGACCCAGGGGTTGGGCTCACCAATGAACCGGAGAGCCTCTACTCGCATAGAAGGCTGAGAATCCATCAGGTACAGCAGGCTCTGCTGCAGGTGTTTATCCACCCTCCTCCTGTCCTGCTGTAGCTGGAGAAGAGCACAAAGCCATGGGGCTTGCAGACCCATCCCAGCTGCAAGTGCAGCCCCCCCGTCAGCGTCCCTTTTCTCATCAAAGGGGCAGCGGTTGTGGAGTTGTCCTTACCAAGCACTGAGTGATCTCCACTCTATTCCTCTTCTCGGCCTGGTGCTCGAGCTCCTGCCACTTCAGGAACTTTGCACAAGCGACAAGGGCTTCCCCAGCGGCCTACAGAGCAACAGATGCTGGGAGATCGCACCACAGACACAGATCCCAAGAGCTGGAATGCTTGCTGCCCTCACCCTCCATTCCCAGACCGCCCCTGAGGTGTCAGCACACTCTTGCCTGCATACTGGCCAGGTCTGAAATTCATACCTGTGCAACACTGGAGATCTCATCACAGTTCCGAAAGAGCAGGGGGAGCAGGCTCCAGCGTACTTTCTTCGCCATTGTTCCCTTTTGCCACCACACCACAGCCTCTATCACATCTTTGAAGAGGAGGATGGAAGACTCTCGTACTTCACCTGACATCTGAGGAAGGAGTACAGGAGGACCTCAGCAACTCCCTCTTGCTGCCCATGGAGAGCACGAGAGTAGGTGTGGCTGATGCAAAGTGAGATGCTTCAGAGTCCATTCTGCATGAACGTGCAGTAAATTCATGCAAATCAATGCAGCAGGTTTTCAGCACGCAGTGCCTGCGCTTCAGAGTGCTCCCCCAGCCGCCCTACCATGTCAAAGAAGAGCTCCGCAAGCTCTTTCTCCAAGGAGGAGGCAGGGCTGCCCCTTGCCAGTGCCTCCAGGGCACATGCTGCCTGCTTAGCCTACACCTCTCTGCTACGGCACCCAGGGACAATGCCTGGTGCTGGCAGTAAAGGAGCCACTGGAGAGTCTGGCAGCAGGTGCTTTGTACAGTGGTTGGGCTGGGCCCCAGCACAGGGGCCTCGCATCACCAAGAGCAACCAAGCTGCCAGGGACGAGGCCTGCTGGGCTGCAGAGCCCAGAAGACATCCCATGAGAGCCCAGAGGAGCAAAGCGAGGAGAACGCATTCCAGATGAGCACTCATCTGCAGAACTCAGCCTCCCACAGCAGACTTACATGATTAAAAAGATGCAAGAGCTTGTCAGCCAGCTCCAGAGCAATGGGACGCACCACCATCTTCCCCAGATGATTCATCATGTTTCTGAAGATATTCAGCGCGTTAAGAATGATGTGCGCATTGCCACACTGTAGGGTCTCCATGACGTCTGGCAGCAGGGCCCGTATTTCTCTTGCCTGTACAAAACAGACAAATTCCTTTTCATCAAGAGGGCAGTGGCCAGCCTGGCCTAAAAGCCCTGAGTTCAGAGCACCAGCCACACGCCTCGCTTCCTGGCGGATGCCACAGGAACGGCAGCATCAGACTCTGCGCAGGTGATGGCCATGGGCGCACTGATACGGACATGGGGAGATAGGAGAAGGAGAGCAGGAGAGCAAGGACTCCGTGTCCCAGCTCAGCCACCCCCTTTTCTAACAGGCCCCCAAGTAATCCATCTGGAAAGCTCCCCAGGCAGCCACCGGGCCCCACCATGGCCATCATTTGAATTCTTGAGTCTCGGGCAAGGTCAAGGCACAACACTGCCCACTGCTCCAGCGCCAGGCTGCCAACAGAGTTTTCATTTGACTAGGTCCTGCTCACCATCTCAGGTCTCTCCGATAGAAGGACAAGGCCTCTGAGCACCAGCCAGAGTAGTGGAAAGCTTTGAATCTTCAGAAACATCTGGAAGAGGTCTGGGTTACATAACTCTTGCAGGATCTCTTCACTGGGGCGCATCACCTGAAACGAACACAGCAGTGAGAGCCAAACAGAGGCAGCAGGACTCCCTGCACCCTGCAGCTTCTGGCTTCTCTTGCAGCTCAGGGCAGGGCACTGGGGCCGCACAGCCTGGCCTTTGGCAGCAGGGCCTTTGGAGGGCCTCACAGTCTCTCTGTGCCAAAGGCCTAGCACTACACAAGATGACTTTTTGGCGTGCTACTCCTGTGCTCTGACCAGCCACAGCCTCTTGCTCTCGTGCCTTTGAGAAGCGATTGAGCAGCGGGAGCAGGTACAAAAATGGCACTAGACATGGGTAGCCACAGGCACTTTCAGCCATGGCCCTGACTCTTCCCCAGCTTTCCTGTTTCGGAGGCAAGGCAGGGGGAGGCAGGGAGCTGTGGAAAGAAAGTCCTGTAGGAGAGCAAGGAGCCTTGTCCAGTAACTCACAGTCAGGCGAAGGAGGCCAAAATCCACTGTGGTGACATTAAAGATCATGCACAGCTGTTGGTCCTGAAGAACACTGCACAGTTCTTCCAAGACCTTCTCTGAAGTCGCTGTTGAGGCAAGCATTCTCTTCCAGATGTCCAGAGTAGTGCTGCAAATGAAGAGCAATGCTCTGTCAGCAGGGCTGCCTCAGCCACAGTGCCGTGGCTCAGGCAGGCCTGGCAGGCCACAGGCTGTGATGCAGCCCTGGCCCTGCCACCGCGCGTCCTCCTGATGGGGAGCTCTGGGCTGCCTTCGTCGGCATTGGCTGCAGCAGCCCTGACTGGCCCACCAGCACTGGAAAGCACAGTGGAATGGAGGGCCTGCTCCTCAGGGATGTCCTGCAGCTTTACTTGGCTCTGGCAGCGAGAACATCTCCCAGTCCCACATTTCACATGAACAAGACTGCGGGGCTGTCAGGGCTGGTACCTGTCACATTGTGGAAGGTGGGTCAACACAGTCGTCAGCACATCTCTGGGAAAGTGGCTGGTCAGCATATCAAGCACTGAGAAGAGGGTCTGCTGAAGTGATGCACGCCTTCTTTTCAGGTGTCTGTGGATGGACCCAAGAATCTCTGGCACCTGTTGGGAGGACACAGGAAGAATACTGCTGCTGCCACTGCACTACAGCCAGTTGCCCTGCTGACAAGGACATTACTGCCCGGCCCATTGTTCTATGCTGCCTTAAAATGGCTTCAGATGCACAAGAGCTGTGGAGAGCAGGCCATATCATTAGCATGGCTGATGCAAAGGGAGATGCTCCAGAGGCATACTCTGCACAAAGGTCTTGTGTGTTCACTCAAAGAAATGCAACAGGTTTCAATCACGGGGTGCCTATGCCTCAGAGTGCTCCCCCAGCCACTCAACCTGGTCAAAGCAGAGCTCCCCAGGCACTGAGACAAAGAGGAAACAGGGCTGGCCCTCAGCAGTGCCTCTGGAGCACGCGCTGCCTGCTGAGCCTCCACCTCCCTGCCGCAGCACCTGGGGAGAATGCCTGATGCTGGCAGCAAAGGGAGCAGTGGAGATTCTGAAAGTAACCCTTGACAGCAGATGCTTTTTGGTACAGGGGCTGAGCAGGTCCCCGGCACAGGGGCCTCACATCACTAAGAATAACCAAGCTGCTAGGGACAAGGCCTGCTCCTCCTGCCCACCGAGCAGCCACAGCCACTTGCTCTCATGCCTCTGAAAAGTGACTGACATGGACGATCTGGCACAAAATTGGCACCAGGCGTGGGTGGCCATGGGCACTTCCCCTCTCTGGTCCTGCAGCGCAATCAGCTTGTGCGGAGGCCATAACTCTACCTGGTCCAAGCCATGACCCCGACTCTACCCCTACCCTTCCCCAGTTTCCCATTCTGGGGGGCAAAAGAGGGGGAAGCATGCAAGGGGGGGGAAAGAGCGCTGAAGGAAAGCACGGTGCATTGTCTGGTAACTCACCCTCAGGCGCAGGAGGTCCAACTCCGCTGTGGATATCCCACAGACAACGTCCATCTTCAGCACAACGGATAGCACTTCTAAGACCCTCTCTGATGACCACGCGGAGGAAAGCATACTCTTCCACATATCCAGAGTAGTGCTGCAAATGAGAAGCAATGCTCTGTCAGCAGGGCTGCCTCAGCCACAGCGCCATGGCTCAGGCAGGCCTGGCAGGCCACAAGCTGTGATGCAGCCCTGGCCCTGCTGCCTCACGTGGAGGCCTGGGGTCCCAGCCTGGGCAAGCAGGAGGGGCTGAGAGGGCCTTCCCCGAGGGGCAGGCCAGGAGCCTCATGGGAGCTCTGGGCTGCCTTGGTCGGCATTGGCTGCTGCAGCCCTGACTGGCCCACCAGCGCTGGAAAGCACAGTGGAATGGAGGGCCTGCTCCTCAGGGGTGTCCTGCAGCTTTGCTTGGCACTGGCAGCCAGAGCGTCTCCCAGTCCCACTCTACACGTGAAGAAGACCGCGGGGCTGTCAGAGCTGGTACCTGTCACTCTGTGGAAGGTGGGTCAACACAGTCGTCAGCACACTTCTAGGAAACTGGCTGGTCAGCATATCCAGCAATGAGAAGAGAGTCTGCTGATGTGATTTACATGTGCCTTTCAGGTTTCTATGGATGGACCCAAGAATCTCTGGCACCTGTTGGGAGGACACAGGAAGAATATTGCTGCTGCCACTGCACTACAGCCAGTTGCCCTGCTGACAAGGACACTACTGCCCCTCCCATTGTTCTATGCTGCCTTAAAATGGCTTCAGATGCCCAAGAGCTGTGGAGAGCAGGCCATATCATTAGCATGGCTGATGCAAAGGGAGATGCTCCAGAGGCATACTCTGCACAAACGTGTTGTGTGTTCACTCAAAGAAATGCAACAAGTTTCAATCACGGGGTGCCTGTGCCTCAGAGTGTTCCCCTGCCAGCCAACCTGGTCAAAGCAGAGCTCCCCAGGCACTGGGACAAGGAGGAAACAGGGCTGGCCCTCAGCAGTGCCTCTGCAGCACACGCTGCCTGCTGAGCCTCCACCTCCTTGCTGCGGCACCTGGGGAGAATGCCTGATGCTGGCAGCAAAAGGAGCAGTGCAGGGTCTGAAAGTAACCCTTGACAGCAGATGCTTTGTGGTACAGAGGCTGAGCAGGTCCCCAGCACAGGAGCCTCACATCACTAAGAATAACCAAGCTGCTAGGGACAAGGCCTGCTCCTCCTGCCCACCGAGCAGCCACAGCCACTGGCTCTCACGCCTTTGAAAAGCAACGATCTGGCACAAAATTGGCGCCAGACACAGGTGGCCAAGGGCACTTCCCCACTACAGCCTGCTCAGCCTGTACAGGGGCAATGGTTCTACCTGGTCCCCCATCCATGACCCCGACTCTACCCGTAACCTTCCCCAGCTTCTCATTCTGGGGGGCAAAGCAGGGGGAGGCAGGGAACTGGGGAAAAAGAGCGCTGAAGGAAAGCACGGTGCCTTGTCTGGTAACTCACAGTCTGGCGAATGAGGACCAACTCCGCTGTGGGTATCCCACAGAGTTCTTCGTCCTCGAGCACACTGCACAGCACTTTTAAGACTCTCTCTGACGACCGTGGGAAGTAAAGCATACTATTCCAGACGTCCAGAGTAGTGCTGCAAACAAAGAGCAATACTGTGTCAGCCACAGCGCCATGGCTCAGGCAGGCCTGGTAGGCCACAGGCTTTGCTGCAGCCCTGGCCCTGCTGCTCATGTGCTTTTGGAGGCCGGGGGGGCAAGCCTGGGCAAGCAGGAGGGGCTGAGATGGCCTTCCCCGAGGGGCAGGGCAGGATCCTCATGAGAGCTCTGGGCTGTCTTGGTTGGTTGGTGTTGGCTGCTGCAGCCCTGACTGGCCCACCAGCGCTGGAAAGCACAGTGGAATGGAAGGCCTGCTCCTCAGGGGTGTCCTGCAGCTTTGCGTGGCTCTGGCAGCCAGAGCGTCTCTGAGCCCCGCTCTTCACATGACGAAGACCACGGGGCTGTCAGGGCTGGTACCTGTCACTCTGTGGAAGGTGGATCAACACAGTCGTCAGCACATCCCTGGGAAACTGGTAGGCCATCATATCAAGCACTGAGAAGAGTGTCTGCCGAATTGATGTTTTGTTGCTTTTCAGGTGTCTGTAGATGAATCCCATAATCACTGGCACCTGTTGGGAGGACACAGGGAGATTGCTGCTGCCACTGTACTGCAGCCATTTGCCCCGCTGCCAATGACATTACTGCCCTTCCTACTGCTCTTTGCTGGCTTAAAGTGGCTTCAGATGCCCATGATCTACAGAGGGCAGGGCAGGGCATGGTAATCCAGCCTCAGACTGCTTACATCCATCAGCCAGACGTCAGGCTGTCTCAGAACCACATCCAGTATAATTTCGGCCCACTTATCGTCCTCAACACCGCAGTCTCCAGTGGTCTTTTCAAGGGCTGTGAGGACGATGTGTGTCGTCCAGTAAGGTTGGAAGAGTTTCCCAAATGGCTACAGTAGGAAGGAAAAAGAGAGGGAAGACATGTCAAACTGAGTGAGAGAACGTGGTCTGGAAGGGAAGACCAGAGCAAAAGGAAGGATGAAGACCCTTGCTTCGGGGCAGAAAGATGCTGAGGGCTCCCCGCTATGCCCAAGTGTCTTGCAAGTACCCCTGAGCTGCAGGCTGCTCTGGGATGCAGAGAAGGGAGATAGCCTGGCTGGAAAGTTCCTGGCTCCTTACCTCCTGACAGAAACTGCTGGCCATGAAACCGCAGAGCTTCCAGATCTGCTCCACGGCCCTCTCACGCACAGTTTTTCTCTGGGATCTGGTGAAGGGCAGCAGCACCTGTGAGGAAAGAAGCTGTTGGTTTGCCTGGGAGCTGCTGATGCCCCTTCCAGCAGAAGCAGCTCTGCTGAGCTCCCGGCTGGAATCACAGCATCCATCCAGGCTTCCCCTGGGCTAGATCCCAGCCCTTCACAGGGCTACTGCAACTGAGGTCCCTTGCAGGCTCCTGCTGTTGCCAATGCCGCTCCTATGGAGAGGGCTTAAATTCTACCAAAGAAAGCTCTGGGGGCAGAGCTCCACAATAGACAGACCTCCAAGATGTTCAGCAGCTCCTTTCTGTTGGAGGTGCCATGGCTGACCAGCAGCATCTGCAGCATTTTCTCCATAGCATGCAGGGTCTGTAAAGGGAGCAACAGGTTGTGGAAGTCTTTCAGAGGGCCCTCTCACCCCGAGGAAGCTGCTGTGAGCCCCTTTGACTACCAAGGAAGGACATCTGCAGATGTACGTGCAGCCTGGGAGAGGCCCCATGGCAGCAAAGCTGCTGTGTGCAGACCAGGCTGTGAGCGCTGCGTGTTGCCAGGCCCATGGCAAGAGTGAGAGGGAAGGGGTGGGAGGAAGCGAGGCCAAGACCCGGCCTGCAAGGATCTTTAGTAATCTCTGCACATGAATAATCCGGAGGCATGGGAACTACAGTAGATCACGCAGTACATACTTGATTGTAAAGGCAGATGTTCAGGTCCTCTTTTGGAGGAAGGTAGAAAGTGGCTTCGAAGCACACACGTGAAAGAGCTATTATTTCGTCCTCTGAAACTGCCTTCATTTCACTGGAAATAGAGAGACCTTGATGTTGGGAGCAGTGCCTCGATGCTGAGGCAGGGGTGGAACAGGTCCTCCCCCGGTCAAGGCTCCCTGGGAAGGATGTGGAGCCCTGCTGGGAGGCACCTCCTCCACGGGACTGGCCTGGGCTGGAGGACAGTCCTGATGCCTCCTGCTCCGGGGCAAGAGCCAAGACCCTGCAGGGAGCTTCAGGGCTTCCTCCAACCTCTGGAGAAGCCCAGAGCAGGGGAGAGCTGAGGGCTTCCCTGCCCACATGGGGGATGCCTCCCAGCTATGATCAGAGTCACCAGGATTGTGCCCTGGGGATGCGCGGGAAAAACCGGGGCTGGGCTGGTACCTCAAGGCGGTGATTGCAAGCATGGCTTGGTACCGCACTGCTGTGCGCAGCTGGTCCATGGGCTCATTTTCCAGCAGCTCCTGTAGAGTACAACCAGGATGAGACCTAGCAGTCACCAGCACCCAGCACCAGCAGACCTGGCGGCTGGTCAGCAGTGCCAGAGGAGCCCCAGTGCCCCCAGCCCAGCACCAGAACGCAGAGGCACCCTGAGTCCCACTGCTGAGATCTCAGCAGCACTCATAGTCCCCCTGCCCACCCCTGCCTCACAGGGTGCCAGTTCCTGGCAGCTCTGCCCCCTCCCACAACCCCTTACATTGTCCCCTCACCTTGACTTTCTCTGCCAAGTTCTTCTCACGGCAGAAGATAGCCAGGCTCTAACACAAGCCCTTGTTTTTGCTGATTCTGCAAATGCTGCAGATGCTCTCCAGGAACATCATCTTGAGCATCTCCTCCTGGCCACCACAGAGAGACAAGGAGAGAGCGTGAGCTGGGAGAGCTGTGTCCAGTAGGCCCAGAGCATTGCAGGGTGCGGAGCAGTGTGGAGGGCAGCAGCTCTGTCCAGCCAGTGGCTCTCCTGCAGCCTAAAGGCAGAGCCAGAGGTATTATCTTTGTTTCTAGTCTTCACCATACCGCATACAGACATGAAAATCAAGTTAAACTTTACTGTTATTACTGATATCCATGAGAAGCTTTCTAAATCTGCAAAATTAGTAGAAGAGAATAATGAAAGATTTTTATACGTTACAGACATATTTAAACTCTGGTTCTTTGGCTTTTAATGTCCCCTGGTTGGGACAGATTTTCATGTTTTCAGATGATCTGCTTAAAAACTAGATGACTATTATTTGTTTATTCATGAATTAGTATGCAATAACAAGTTTTTCTTGGTTCTGTATATCCTGAGTGCCCAAATCATTTTTTATCCACCAAATTTGAGTTTGCTGATGTGTAAAACCTCTAGCCGCAAATAGTGAAAGCCTGCCACACATGTAAATATTTAAAAAAAAATACGTCTAATAAGAAATTTTGATGTTTGTCATTTTTCTATTATACTTTTATGGGCAGACCAGTGTTTAATTTCTGGTCTGTTCAACTGTTTGTAGTTGAACTCAAAGCTAATGAAGGAGAGACTGTTTACCCCCCTTGTGAAGTTGTTCGTTATTGTGAGTTTCCACCAAGGTGTATAACGGATTGCTTATCTTTACATCTGATTGGAAAATCAAGAAAAAATAACTGAAAATTCAAATATGGAGATATACAATAGGGATGGAAGACTTTGTGCGGTGTGAAAGTAAATGTCTTCTTCAGATGTTTATGTGAAAGCTGCTGGGCAACTGGCTGGATTCTGTAGGACTGCTTTTCCTTAGAAAAACTGGCAAACTCAGCAGTATCTGAAGATCATACTGTGTTACTGAAACCAGTGGCTTCCTTGTTCTGTCCTGGTGTGTTTTACAAATTGCATGTATTTGCAGCAGTGAAACTGCATGCTCATAGATAATCTGGAAAACATTAAAAACACAGAAATGGCAGGACTGTCCAAAACCAGCAAGTCCCCTTTCAAGTTCCTGGATACAGCTGCATTTTAATGCTTTATATAAAGCCTTCTGAGAAATAGTTCCCTTCTTCTGCGCTCTCCCTCTGCACAATTCTTCTGTGGCTAGTCCCAGGTCTGCATCTCTTGGCACATTAAAATCTTCACAGAATCACAGAGTCACAGAATCACAGGGGTTGAAATGGACCTCCAGCCCCCTGCTAAAGGAGGTTCCCTACCACAGGTCGCACGGGTGGATGTCCAGACGGGTCTTGAAAATCTCCACAGAAGGAGTCTCCACAATCTCTCTGGGCAGCCTGTTCCAGTGCTCCATCACCCTTACCATAAAGAAGTTCTTCTGTATGTTTGTATGGAACTTCCTACGTTCAAATTTTAGATCATTACTCCTTGTCCTTGCACCACCAAGAAAGCCTGGCCTTTTCCATTTGCTTTCCACCTCCCTTTAGATATTTACAAACATTTATCAGATCCCCTCTCAGTCTTCTTTTCCCCAGGTTGAACAGACACAGGTTATCAGCCTTTCCTCATGCAGGAGGTGTTCCGGGCCCCTCATCGTCTTTGTGGCCCTCCACTGGACTCCTGGGAGATCCTTGTATTTTTTGAACTGAAAGGCTTCGCCAGGGGAGAGTAGAGGGGGAGGATCACCTCCCTTGACCTGCTGGCCACACTCATTTAAATGTACCCCAGGGCACCCCAGGGCATCCCTGGCCACAAGGGGACACCGCTGGCTCATGGCCAACCTTTTGCCCACCAGAACACCCCAGGCTTTCTCTGCAGAGCTCCTCTCCCTAACCTGTTCTGATACATGTGGTAATTCCTCCCTAGGTGCAAGACTGTACATTTGCTTTTATTAAACCTCATCAGGTTCCTCCCTGCCCAGCTCTCCAATCTGTCCAGGCCTTGCTGAATGGCAGCACATCCTTCCGATGTGTCAGCCACTCCTCTGAACTTTGTGTCATCAGCAAACGTGCTGAGAGTAGACTCTATCCCTTCAGACAGGTCATTGATGAAGATGTTGAAGAAGACCAGACCCAGCACTGACCCCTGGGGAGCACCACAAGCTACAGGCCTCCAACCAGACTCTGCACCGCTGATGACAACCCTCTGAGCTCTGCCAGTCAGTCCTCAATCCACCTTATCACCCACTCATCTGTCCCACACTTTCTAAGTTTCATAACAAGGATTTAATGGGAAATGGCGTCAAACACCTTGCAGAAGTCAAGGTACACAACATCTACTTCTCTCCTTCCACATAATTGAGAACCAGCTTATAAAATACATATCTCCCATACATTCACTGAAGGAGTTCAGGAATTCCATTCTCTTTTGTGACATTTTTGTGTTTTGTCAACGATAGGCTACTCTCTGACCTTCAGAAAAAGCATTTTGTTCATGCAGAAGACCAGCAATGAGCAACTACCAAATGAAGTCTTGACACCCTAATTTTCAAACAGTTTCTTGATTTGCTTCACATGTGTACTAGCTTATTTTCTGCTTTGTTTGCTTCTGTCTGTGTTTTGGTTTGGTTTGGTTTGTTTTTTTTATTCATGTTGAGTGTTTGTTTGCTCAGGTTTTTTTTTTGTTTTGCATTTAGGGTTTCATTCAAGTACACTAAGAACCAGAAAAAAAATCAGTGGGAGACCCTGTTTCTAATGATTCTTACATGCCAGAAAGTGCCATCAACAGGAGATACTTGATTCAAAGTTGAATTATGTCCCATTTGGTCACCAGTTCTTCCAAAAAAAAAAACCAAACAAACAAAAAAAAACCCCACCGCTAATGATACTATATTTCCAGGAAGCACCGAAGAGAATAAATGTCCTAGAAGCCAGCAGAGGTCTCATTATAAAAGGAGTATCGTGTCCCTGTGCACCAAGAGAATTACAAATGTCTGTTACTTTTTCCATATGTTTGTTATACTTGAGGAAAGACTTTCAGGATATGTTGTTGAGACAAATCAGTTTCCTGGCTTTCTCGGAAAATGGACTAAAGTATGTTTTTTTGTAATAATTAAGCTAAAGCAAAACATAAAGTAATGTACATCATCTCAGATTTATGACTCATTAACTGTGTAGGAAGTGATCTGGACGTATTCCACATATTCAATTCAATCAAAACAATGGGACAGATCTCAGTAATATTATCATTAAACACATTGTGCCATGACCAATGCTTCTAAACTATGAGAGGTAGAGTTAGTTAGGTAGTGGTTTTCTATCTCTGTCTAAAAAAACCTTACCAAAGCAAACAAAAACTTTTAAATACGAATTAAAAAACCTACTGGAAATTGATAAGACTCACATTTCCATCTCCTTTTCATTGTTTCTGCCCCTTTAAAACTTATCTCTGGAACAAACCCACTGGTCTACATCTGGTTGTGAGATTCTCTTAAGAAGACTGTAATCAAACTGTAATAAACTCTTAAACCAGGGATTTGCTGTAAGATTGCAAAAGATTTCCAAAAATTACTATCCATCAGCATGCCATTAAATGACATGTATGGTTTTTTTTGTTGTTGTTGTTTTGTCTTGGACAAGTGTAACTGACAGGGCTGCATCTATGCAACTAAAAATGTAATTCAGGTTTTATTTTGATAATGCCATACCCACTCTAGAGGCAGCTTAAGCCACCTATTTGGCTTGAATTATTGGCACAAAAAAGCTTCAGTTTGCCAAGTGATGATCAATTTCAGTGAGGTTGAGAAAATCAGCAGAATTGTTGTTCTTCCTTGTTCCTACTGTGCAAAAGCAGCTGTCACATGAATTACAAAATTTTGGTGAAAGATCTAAGTGAAGTTAGGAGTGCCCTCGCTGGTGAGCTTTTCAGTCACATGTGTTCCAAAGCTCCATATTTCCGAACTGAGCATTTTCACAAGATTCAGAGTGGGGCCACATGCTCCCACAGATCCTTGCAGAAATCGGCACGTTCACTTTCCATCATGGGGAAAGCTGACTTGTGGTATTCCAAAGTTTATTTAACTGTACAGTTCAGGAATATTTGTTCTTAGTTCTTTTAGGAAGTCCTGGTAAAAGCTTTGTCCTTGGCCTTATGAATGTCCCTGTCTTTGATTAAAAGCAAGGACAGGTTTTAAAAAAGCAGTTTTCATTCTATCTCTATTAGTAGTAGCTACTGCTGGAAGGTACCACAGGTTTCACCTCTCCAGAGGAGCCATGTGAGAATAGTTATGAAGAAAAGGCAGCCCCTGTAGCCAATTCCATCTGCTAGTGGGTACAATCAGCATAAAAAAAGTGGCACAGGAAAGACACATCCGTCCTTGAACAGTTGATATTTCCCATGAAATGCTGAGAAGTGGCAAGCCAAAAATACTCCCTTCTTTTACCACAGACTATACAGGACCCTCTGAACTTCAGAATGAGATCACGCTGCTATAGCTGAATCGGTACACTGGAAGAACATTTCTGAATACTCTTCACCCCTTCTGATCTGTTTATCTATAAAAGAGGGAAAAACTGTATATAGAAAAATCTCTGAAAGTTAAAAGTAGTGCATGTCAGAATCTGTGGGAAAATGCTGACTTTGCCCTCATGCTCTGTCTTGTTTTTTATCATTTTCCACTGCTGTACAGAAAAATGCATACTGTGAATTCTCAAGGTGCCTCATCTGTGATTGCCTGCAATACAGGAGACTTCATTTTACAAGTCTCCTGAAGTCTCCAAGTCCTACCTGAGACATAGGTTCTAAATAGCCAGATGAGACAGTCGTGATCATAGGGACCTTTTGCACGTAAGTAGAACACCAAGAGAGTGAAAGCAAGAGGGTACCAATTTAATCACTGAAGGTAACGTAGGTAGTACTTGGTGAATCTAAGCTAGGAATACATATGCAATGCCCAGAACACTAATTCAATATAATACACCCTTCTTTGACATTGTGTCTAAGATCATAGGATCATACAGAATCATAGAATTCTAAGTTTTTCTCAAGATTTCTGTACAAAAAAATTGATTTAGAGGAGGAATACTTCGTAGTTCCTCTTAGCAAATTGTCCAAAAAATATCTCAGCATTTCACGAGCAGATCCATGAAAAATGTTTCCTCTTCTAAGAAACCTAACAATTTTCACATGCAGAGAGCTATAACCAGTTTGTCTTCTCAGCTGACACGAGTAGTGTGCCCTGGCAGGCATGAGGGAAATTGCATTTCAGGGTGCATTAAGCACAGCGTAACCAGTCAAAAAAAGGAGATTCTCCTGCTACATTTAGCATGGATGTGGCATCACCTTGAATACTATATGCAGTTCTGGTCTCCACAATATCAAAAGGTCCTTGAAAGTGTCCAGAGGAGGGCCACAAAGCAGGTAAAAGGGCTGGAAGGCACATTCTGTCAGGAGAGGCAGAGGACACTCTGTTTGTCTAGTCTAGAGAAGAGGAGGCCAAGAGGTAACCTCATTGCTCTCTGCAGCTTCCTGAGGAGAGGAGGTTCTCCCCAGACACATATGATAGGATGCATGGGAACGGCACTGCTGTAGGGGAGGGACAGACTGGACATTAGAAAAATTGTATTTACCAGGACAGGATTCCTAGAGAGACATTTGATGCCTCATGCCTCATGTTAGTGTCCAAGAGGCATTTGGACAATGCCCTCAGTAACATGTTTTTAACTTTCGATTAGCCCTGAAGTGATCAGGAAGTTGGAGAAGAGGATCTTTGAAGGTCCCTCCTAGATGAACAATTCTATTCTGTTCTGTATAGACTGATATCTGCTCCAGTGGAAGTCTTAGATGCAGACACATCTACTGGAAAAGAATGTACAAAGCAAAAGTACAAATACAATGTAGCAGACATTTCTTGGCTCATTTAAAGACAGATCTACTTTCCTTGAAATTTCAGGAGCTACAGATATACTTTAAATGGAGTAAGCATTAAGTAGTATATCCTAGATTTCATTTGGCTTTTTTTTTTTTTCAGGAGATCTCTAATTTTTTTTTTTTACAAAGAAGTGGCAATTAATTCAGGCCCAATTTAGAAAAGAAAAAGCAAAATTATACTTTTTACATACAGAAGAGTAATTTAATGAGGATTAACTAGAAAGCAGAGAACAAGATGGAATTTGAACCTATTTTTTCTACATTCCATTTTAATGCTGTGAATACCTAATCAGTTTGCTTTAATAAAAATAATGAAGAAATAAAAGGAGTGACCAAATTTCATATTATCCTGAGAAACTGTATACATATATGTGTGTCTTTGTGGATCTTGTATAATTTTCAAACAATATGCCCTTGTTTGTTGAGCTGAAGATGGCATCTTTAGCAGAGACTGCAACCTCAAAATATTGTATCAAAATCCAGAGCCTGCCACTGGCATTGTGATGAGCAGTTCCCCTTCCTATGTCTTCATTTTCCCTCCTTCAAAGAGAAGACAGTGAAACTGATCTCCCTTATAAAATACTTTGAGATTTACTGTTGACGGGTACAGAAGAACAAGAAATCTTCATTTATTTGACGTAATTAAGAACTGACATGTAGTTTGCATTTTCATTGGGTTCTTGAGTACCTTCTTTCCAACTGATTGGTGGATAAAGGCTGAACGAATAATCAGTTGAGAAAAAGTAAATAAATAAATGTGTCTGCCTTTCAAAAATTCATAGTCATATTAGATAATGTAGCCCGGGGTCACAGTTCTCTAACCACTAGGCCTGAACTTTCAGCACTGGATGGCAAGCTCATGGAATCCCAGGCAGAAGACTTGTGGGAATCCACGACAGCAAAAAAATGAAGCTTCAGAAGTGGAATGCAAACCTTCTTCTTTAAAATACAGGCAATGCTGGGGAGACTGGAAACAAGAGCTCCTCATCAAGCCTGGACTCAAGCCTCCTCATTGCTACCTGCAGAGACTTTGGGGCAGTGGTAATTTCTATCATTCCTGGGGGCTACATGTACTTTGAAATGGAATTTTTTTTTGCAGTGTGGCTTAAACCAGTAGCTGAGGTCCAAGAGAGAATAAACAAATCTGCAGATACCTATGATAAAGTCACAGAAGTTGAAACTGCTGCTTTAAAAGCCTCTTTGTCACTAGGAGTTAAGATATCCATTCTCTGAACAAAGAAAATTAACCATGCAGCTAAGATACCCAAGAAGAAGAGTGAGTTACCCACTACTCCAGTTAGTGCATTTGCCTTTAGGCTGACAATTTGAGATGATTTAATAAGTTGAAACACCTGTTCTGTTACACCAATATGAAAACAGAGTCACCACAGTTCAGAAACACTGTGAGAGACAAACAAGATCACAGAATCACAGAATTCTAGGTGTTGGAAGGGACCTGTGGAGATCATCTAGTCCAACCTCTTGCTAAAGCAGGTTCTCTATAGTAAGTTGCATAGGAAAGTGTCCAGGCAGATTTTGGATACCTCCAGAGGTGAAGACTCCACAACCTCTCTGAGCAGTTTGTTCCAGGGCTCTGTCACTCTCAAAGTAAATTTTTTCCTCAGGTTCAGATGGAACTTACTGTACTCCCATTTTGTGCCCACTACCCTTTATTTTGTCACCAGACACCACTGGAAAAAAAGCCAGGGCACATCAACTTTACTCTCACCCTTTAGACATTTATAAGCATTGGTAAGATCCCTTCTCTGTCTTCTCCAGGCTGAACAGTCCCATATCTCTCAGCCTTTCCTGAGAGGAAAGATGCTCCAAGCCCCTAACCATCTTTGTGGCCCTCTTCTGGACTCTCTTTGGAAATTCCATGTCTTTCTTGAACAGGGGATCCCAAAACTGGACACAGTACTCCAGATGCAGCCTTAGTAGGGTAGAGTAGAGTGGGAGGATCACCTCCCTTGACCTGCTGGCCACACTCTTTTTAATGCACCCCAGGATAGTACTGGCCTTCTTGGCCTCCAGGACATGCAGGTCCTTCTCTGCAGAATGATGTAAAATAACTCAATGGAAAATGTGTAGCCCAGTAGAGTGTTCTTTTACATTTCTTGCAAGCTGACTTTGGAGTTTCCCAGTTGTTTCCTTAGCACTTCTAAGTCTGCCTGTGAAGGATTCAGTTTCAGGCTGGTCCCTGTTCACTGCTGTACTGCCTATGTGACATAAAGTATTTACTTCCTCTTTCTTGCTTTCTGCTGAGCTTGACCTGAGAAGGTCTATCTGCACTGTATATATCCAAAGCATGGGAGAACTGCATCACCTAAATCTGTATTCTGCCTACTTGCAGGGAAGATGGAGTTCAGAGTGAGCAAATTTACCTTCATGTGGTATTTAGGACATCTCTATGAGGTGTCCAGGGATGTACCTCAGCTAAGTTCTTAGCTTTTTAGTCTTAAATTTGGAATTTTCAACAGAGGTTGTTTTTATTCTAACAAAGGCAAGGTTTTCAATTATTTCATCATAATTGAATCAGGGAAATGGAGGGTCTACAACATACTAAAGGGACTGAAATTTGCAATGTTATTACAAAAAAAAAGGGAAAACACAGCAGATAGAAGAAATAGGTTGCTTCTGACATGACTATAACTTATTAATCTTATTTCAGTTTCCTTCTGCTGACTCTGCTTTGAGAAGTAATTCAAGTTTTGAGACAATTAGAAAAATCTTAGAAATACTTTATTAGACAAAGACTGGGAGTTGGACTTAAAGATCCTTGTGCATCCATCCCTTCCAGCTTGGGATATTCTATGATTCTGTGATTCTGTGTCTGCTACGCCTCAAAGCTCTAGAGCTACAATAAAGAATCATACAATCATCTAGGTTGTAAAAAACCTTCAAGATTACCAAGTCCAACTACAAACTTGACCTACCAAGTCACATCACTAAAACAGCATGTTCTTTAGTGCCCCATATAATCTCATGAGTCTGAAGTTTAAAGAAAAGCAGTATTTCCTGAAATAAACTGTAATGCTGTTGTTCGTAAGCACTATTGTTTAACTCTGCTTTGGGACACAAAATGAATTCAAACTTATTCAGAAAACGAGGAAGCTGTTGGAAATTGGTTCCACATCCAATTACTGTAGCACAGTTAGAACGCCCCAGTAGAAGCAGGTTTTTTGTTTGTTTGTTTGTTTTGTGTGTGTGTGTGGTTTTGTCCTATGTAATTGGGATTTGAGCCATAAATATCCCTCAAAGTCTTAAGAATCCACTGATTTTTTTTAGTGGCAATAGAAAAGCAGTACTTAAAAACCTCAAAAATGTCTTTCTTTTTCCCCTTTGGCAGACAAATCATGCAGTAAATATGGAAGCATCCAGCATATACATTACAGTACTATAAAACACTCTTGCTATTTCATGTGTCAAAAAATAGTTCTGCAGCCATCATCCATGGCTAAAAGCTGTTTTCTCAGTGGGCCACATATCTTTCTCTGTAATCAATCCCTGCTCACAGAGCATCATTCTTTGGGAAATTTGGTGGCAAGTAAATTCTCTGCTCTACAATTTCAACACATTAAAGACACATGTAATTACTTGTTAGAATGTTCTGTAGAAAATTCATAGGATGGCAGAATTGTCTATGGCAGCTTCCTCTTTTTCAGGACATTAAAAACCTTACACTGGAGCAGGACATAGTATATATCATAGAATCATATCATAGAATCATCGAATGGCCTGGGTTGAAAAGGACCACAATGACCATCTAGTTTCAACCTCCCTACTATGTGCAGGTCGCCAACCACTAGACCAGGCTGCCCAGAGCCACATCCAGCCTGGCCTTGCATTCCTTCAGGGATATATCTTGGGTTGATTTTGGTCCTCTGACTTTTGAATAAATTTGAATTAATTTGGTGTGCTCGGGGGTATTTGGAAACAGAAAGGAGGAGATTCAGAAAGAACTAAAATTTAGAGTGTTCAGGTCTCCAACAGATTTTATGTAAAAACTAATCCCATGTGAATTGATCACAGAATCACAGAATCACAGAATGGCCCGGGTCGGAAGGGACCTTGAGGATCATGAATCTCCAACCCCCCTGCCAGGCAGGGCCACCAACCTCCCCCTTTAATACTAGACCAGGCTGCCCAGAGCCCCATCCAGTCTGGCCTTGAACACTTCCAGGGACGGGGCATCCACAACCTCTCTGGGAAGCCTGTTCCAGCACCTTACCACTCTCATAGTAAAGAACTTCCCCCTGACATCCAACCTAAATCTTCCCTCCTTCAACTTAAAACCATTTCCCCTTGTCCTGCTGTTATCTACACTTTCAAAGAGTTGACTCCACTCCTGTTTATAGGCTCCCTTTAGGTACTGGAAGGCTGCAGTGAGGTCACCCCGCAACCTTCTCTTCTCCAGGCCGAGCAAGCCCAGCTCACTCAGCCTGCCTTTATAGGGGAGGTGCTCCAGCCATCTGATCATGTTCATGGCTCTTCTCTGGACCCTCTCCAGCAGCTCTCTGTGTTTATTGTACTGGGGGCTCCAGACCTGGACGCAGTACTCCAGATGGGGCCTCACAAGGGCAGAGTAGAGAGGGACAATCACCTCCCTGTCCCTGCTGGCCACCCCTCTGCTGACGGAGCTGAGGATGCCATTGGCCTTCCAAGCTGCAAGAGCACATTGCTGGCTCATGTTCAGTATTTCATCCATCAGGACCCCCAGATCCTTCTCTGCAGGGCTACTCTCAAGGGCTGCTCTTCCCAGTTTGTATAAATGCCTGGGATTCCTCCGGCCCAAGTGCAAAACCTTGCACTTTGCAGTGTTGAACCTCATTAGGTTCACCCGGGCCCACCTTTCAAGTCTGTTGAGGTCCCTCTGAATGGCATCCCTTCCTTCCACTGTGTCAACCGCACCACTCAGCTTGGTGTCATCAGCAGGCTTGCTGAGGGTGCACTCAATTCCATTTGTCGATGTCACTGATAAAGAGGTTAAAGAGCACCAGTCCCAAGACTGACCCCTGGGGAATGATGGCAAAGTTTGACTGTAGTTTATCCGTATTGTGTATTGCTTTTATTCTTTAAATCTTAAATATAACTCAAGCTAAATTAAGTATCTGAAAATTCTTAATTACCAAACTAGAATACTAGCAGTCTTACTAGTGAGATTAAACCTGAAAATAGGTGATCTCCAAAAGGTAATAAATGTCTATATGACTTTAACAAGCTTTGTGCAAAGATTTATTCCTAGTTTTGCTTATAGGTGTGGTTTCTCTCTTCGTTCTAGTAATAGAGTAAGAACATGGAGGAATTCTGTAAGACTTAACCTCTATAACTGTGTGGCTGTGTGTCTAGTGATATGGGAGCAGTCACATGCAAAGGACCTTGAAGGAGCAGAATGGCTCAGCTGTGCAGCAAAGTTGAATCTTTTACCAGCTCCTATCCATACAAACTGATTAAATCCATCTTCGTAAGAAATAGTAGTTTTCAAATCTTTGAGGGGCTGTTCCCAGTTCAGATAAGTGAATTCTAGTGAAACTGTCAAGCTATTGATTTCCCTTGCCTAGGAGTTCTGGCAAAGAGAAAAATCTTCTTGGTGGCATTTTCATTTTACAGAGTTTAAAATCTCTGTAAATAACCTTATGCTGGAAATCAGCATGTGTTCTGTATTAAGTTCACATGGCAAGGTTTTGTGGGTGGGAGACTGCAGAGATGTCTTCTGCTCAGAGCCCAGCACTGCCCAGTGTCAGAGCAGAGCAGTTCCTGCTGCTCCAACGGGCCCGCCACTGCCTGAGCTGAGCCATGAGTGAGGCTGAATGTGCTCTGGAAGAGCAGATATAAGAGAGACAGAAACTGCCGCGCAACAGCACCTGGGAGAGAGGGGTGAGAAATGGGAGATAAATGGCCCTGCAGGCACCCAGGTCAGTGCAGGAGGAGGGTGGGAGGTGCTCCATGCACGGAGCAGAAGCTCCCTGCAGCCCATGGAGGAGCAGGCTGTCCTCTGCAGCCCGTGGGCGCCATGAAGGATGCTGTGGTGCAGCAGTGGATAGGGCCTGAAGGAGGCACAGCCCATGGGTACCCCCACAGAGCAGCCTTGGGCCGGAGCTGCAGCCTGAGGGAGGAATTCTTAAAATGCCAGATACTGTCATTCACTTAGAACACAAGAATTTCTCTTTTTACAAACACTACAGTGACCCATTTGTGACTCTGATTTCATTTCCTTTAAAAATAAAACTCCCCAAGAGACTACATTTTGGTGGCCAATAGTACACAGCTCATTTTTTCCTCAGAAGCTGGGAGAGAACATCTGCACGGCTGACAGAAACAGCCCTCAGGCGCACATCCTGCTGGAGGCTGGAAACGCTCCTGGACTCCCACCATGCAGCAGAGAGTCGAGCCCCACAGCCCAGACAGCTCACCAGCTTGGTGTCTATTCTGAGTCTCCAAGTCTCAAAGTCTAAAAATAAGCAGGAAAACACCACTGCTTATAACAGAGAGTACAGTGCTAGTCCTGGCATGCCAGAAGGGATCGTTGCTCAACAGGCAATGGGCACATTCCTGAAAAGTCAGTGCCCATTTTTTGAAATGTCATTGGACATACATACATTACTAACTTTTCCTGCCCACTCAGACTGAGAAAGCAATGCATTCCTGAACTATTTTAGTTGACCAAGGAGGGGTTTATTCACCAACAGGATTCTCCGAGGAAAGCTTGAATTTTATCCTCCAGAGTAAATTTAACACTTCAAGTATTTATTTTTTTCTTTTCCCACTTAAAGTCTTGGAAGCCCAGCTGCCCCAGCACCGTTGCTCCCTGAAATTGGCAGTAGCTCTTGTGTTGTGTGCACCAGCTGACTGAGCATGCCACATACAGGCTGGGGGATGACCTGCTGAAGAGGAGCTCTGCAGAGAGGGATCTGGGTGTCCTGGTGGATGACAGGTTGGCCATGAGCCAGCAGTGTGCCCTGGTGGCCAAAAAGGCCAATGGCATTCTGGGATGCATTAAAAAGAGCGTGGCCTCCCCCTCTACTTTGCCCTAGTAAGGCCTCATCTGGAGTACTGTGTCCAGTTCTGGGCTCCCCAGTACAAAAAAGACAGGGATCTCTTGGAAAGAGTCCAGCGGAGGGCCACAAAGATGATGAAGGGCCTGGAGCATCTCCCCTATGAAGAAAGGCTAAGAAGTGAACTGGGTCTGTTTAGCCTTGAGAAAAGAAGACTGAGAGGGGACTTGATCCAGGTCTATAAATATCTAAGGTGTGGCGGCCAAAGTGGCGAGGCCAGACTCTTTTCAGCAGTGTGTGGAGACAGGACAAGGGGAAACAGCCAGGAACTGGAGCATAGGAAGTTCCGCACCAATGTGCGCAAGAACTTCTTTACGGTGAGGGTGACGGAGCACTGGAACAGGCTGCCCAGGGAGGTGTGGAGTCTCCTTCTCTGGAGATATTCAAGACCCGCCTGGATACCCACCTGTGCGACCTGATGTAGGGAACCTGCTTTGGCAGGGGGGTTGGACTCAATGATCTCTGGAGCTCCCTTCCAACCACTATGATTCTGTGATTCTGTGATTCTGTGATCCCTGCAGTACTCCTGCCCTCGTGCACTGCTCAGGATAGAAAGCCTACCACACAGCCATGCAGCATATGGAAAACAGACCTTCTTTTTCCTTGATAATTTTTCACCGTAATCCCCAAGTCCTTCTTCACAGGGCAGCTCTCAATGAGCTCTTCTCCCAGTCCATATGCCTGCCTGGGCTTGTCCTGACCTAAGTGCCACACCTTGCACTTGGCCTTGTTGAACCTCATTAAGTTTAAGTGGGCCCATTTTTCAAGTCTTTCAGGTCCCTCTGGATGATATCCTTTCATTTTATTGTGTTAACTCCACCGCTCAGCTTGATGTCATTCATTAGCAAACTTGCTAAGGGTACACTCAATGACACTGTCTATGTCATTGATAATGATGTTGAAGAGCACTGGTTCCAAGACAGACCCCCACGTGTGACTGCTCCCCACCTGGATGTAGAGCTGTTGATCCCAACTCTGTGGCTGCAACCACCCAACCACCTCTTTATCCATCAAACAATTCAACCTTCAAATCCATAATTATTGAATTTAGAGATAAAAATGTGGTGGATCTCCTCTATGATCTTCCCAGGCACAGATGTGAGGTTAGCTTTGGGGAAGGTTGTAGAAATGCAGGTAACCACCTGACAGCTAGAGGCTACGTCTCCCTGAGACCAAAGGCCTGACTGTGAGTTATACAGTGCTTTCATTAGTTTCCCTGCACTGAGGTGCAGAGGGCTCACACTGGTGGTATTAACAGTATTCCTAAGTTGAGTATATAACTGTGTTATCACCACTTTGCAATATCTATTTGTTGGCTATTGAAGGTGAAAAAAGCAACAAGGCTGGCAGCAGGCTGAGCTTGAAAACATTTCTTTTAGTTTACATGCCATGTAAACAAGCTGTTCTTACAGAGGTTAATCAGTGTTCAGTTACAGTTTGTTGTATTCACATGTATGAAGTTCCACAGTTCCTGTTCACTTACTGCATGATATAATATAAATGTTTTGCTGTGCTTGCTACTAATTTTTTAATTGGGTTCAGGACAAATAACCACTGGTTGCAGCTGTGGCACTCACAGACCAGTAAACTCTGAATATATTCAGTGCTCGGGTTCATCTTACACTGGGTTAACCTTTCACAGATATTGTTCTTGTTTGCATTGCCACAGCTGCAGGGCTTGTTCCAAAGGGATGCATGAATTTTAGAATACTTAATAAAAAAATGACCTTATAAGAGGCATGGAATGAATGTAGTGTCCCAATTAAGTTTATTTGTACTACTAGTTTTCTTGAAAATATTTGTTTAATTCAGCTTCTAAGATAAATAGATCTGTTAGTAGCATGGTGTTTCAGTTGCTATTCAGTCAGCAGTGAAAGAACAGGATTTCCTACATTTCATAGCGTGGACAGACTGTTTCAGGTTAAAAATAGGGAAAATTTTCCAGTTGGGAAAATGGAATACTCTTTGAGACCCTTCACGTTTGGAGGGATGTGGAGCAGTAGGGGGGAAGTAATTAATAACCAGCTTTAAGAGAAGTAGCCCAGACAGGTGAGCAGGACTTGAGCTCACAAACCACTTGTAAATCGAACATCCTCTGAGCACCACTCTACAGAAAAAATGTACAGATTGGGTCAGATAAGTGAGACAGATTTTCTTGCCAGAAGACAACTTGTCCCCTGTTGTTTCTGCCTTGCACTGCTTGGATTAGGGGACTGTGTAACAATAATAGAAAACACAGTTTTTAACTTTTGCTCTCACTAGTCTGTTCCTGGAAGAGAAGGAGTACTCAAGACTTGGGGCAGCCTTCCATTCTTTCAGAGATCTGAGACCTCCCAAGTAGGAATTGGTTTAAAGTGAAATTTTAAAAAGGAAATGGGATGTGTGGGAATGATGAGAAGAAGCTAAAAGCTGAAATAGATAATTCAAGGGGACAAATGAAAAGTCAAGAAAGACATTTTATTAAATTAGAAATATAAATAACAAATTAAATGTAAATAAGTTACAATCATATTACCACGCACATAAATTTCTGCAAAAATTTGATTCCCTGTTTTAGGCTTCTTTCCTAATGCCCGTTCTTTCTGTAGCTGGTGCCATTCACAGCCTGTGGTGAGGATCTGAGCCACTGGAGCAATTTCAATTCTAAATCCAAACATAAGCAATAGCTTGTGAGCTTTCAATTCCTTTGAGCCTCACCCAACTCCAATTTTGCTCTATTCCTTCAGGGGAAGCATTTTCTCTTTGAAGCTACAGTCCAACCCATTGCATTGCAGGATATAGGTTTATGTTCTCCTTTAGGCTAGCCCAACCTGGGACATTTTATGCACTGCCCCTTCATATTATACTGATAGGGAAAGAGATCTCTCCTGTGTAGAAATTGCAATAGATGAGGTTATGTTAGGAGTTTAGAAGGCAGGAAAAATTCATTTATCCAAGTCTCTCTGTCTAAATTAACATTTAAAATCAAAATCATTGTGCATTTAATCAGTTCAGATGTTTGAAGGTGCAATATTAATGTTAATTTATCTTTCCCTTTTTTTCAGTGTAATCTTGGAATTATCATGAGAAAGATGTTTACCAGAGGGTTATTACATGTACTGTTTTCTTGTTGTCACATGCCACAGGCAAGAACAACACTTTGAAGAGAATAGTTTCTTTCTGAGAACAAAGATAAACTGTTGTAAACTAATTGCTAAGTTACAGCATACTAAGTAAAGTAATGGAAAAATACAGCATTCGTAAGTTGTATGAGAACATCCAGTCTGAAAAGTGAGCCTGCTCTGAAACATTCATGGCCAATTACAGATACTTTTCATGCAGTTAGTTATACATGTGGATCCCACTGTGTTTGATGTTGTATAAATGCAAAAGGCTCAGCTAATTCCCATTTGGCCTGACTTCTAAATAAATAACAAAAATGGGTTAAAATGATTAATTCTTACTACTGTTGCAAAGAAACATTGGAGAGCTAAGCAGGTAAACCTGAACAGGCAGAACAGATGTAAAAGCAAACAAACTACGCATGAAGAATCTAAACTCTATCCTTCACAGTTGTGAACCTCTGAGATTGTTTGTGACCAAAATGCTTTAGTATTCATCAGGAAGTAATATCTGTCTGGATGAGCAACATGGTTTCTGAATGGACCAGAAGTTGTAACTGAAGTTAGAGAGAGCTTAAGTCTCTTCCTTCTGTCATATTTCTCTTCCAGTGGAATAAGAAGTTAGTAGTATTTTGTGTGGAAAGAAGGAAGGACTGTCAGAGTAGATAGCTAGAACAGAACGGTTTTTCCTGGGAGGGACCTAGAAAGATCATTGAATCCAACTGTCAAACTACCTTGGGGGTGGCCCAAAGTAAAAGTATATCATTAAAAGCATTATACAAATAAATGCCTCTTAATCACAAAGAGACACAGAGCATCAACCACCCCTCTTTGAAACCTGTTCCAGTGTCTGACTACTCCCTTGGTAAGGAATTCTTTTCTAGCATCTACTCTGAACCTCCGCTGACTCAGCTTTAAGCCATTGCCACATGTCACTGGATACTAGGTACTAGGGAGAAAAGATTAGCTTCTCCCTCTCCACTTATCTTCCTCAGGCAGTTGTAGAGGGCAATGAGTTTCCCTCTCAGTCTCCTTTTCAGGCTTAACAGACCCAGTGCCCTCAGCTACTTCTCATAGTACATGCCCTCCAGCCCTTTTACCAGCTTTGTTGCTCTCCTCTGCACGCATTCAAGTGCCTTTACATCCCTTTCAAATTGTGGAACCCAGAACTATGCATGAGATTCCAGGCGAGTCTTTACCAGTGCTAAATACGGTGGAATGATCACCTCTTTTCCATTTTAAAATTCCCTTTTAAAATCAATTTATATTTTTATAGTTTTAATCTGTAGTTTTTTTCTGAGATTTTCGGTATAAATTTTACAGATTTGAAAGTTTCTGTTCTCAGTTTCTTTGGAGTTGTGAAATTAAATGTAATGGTCATCATCAGTGCTCAATCCGAAGGGAGATGTGAGCAAGGTGTTTCTGTCTGGTGTTTCTGTGTCTGGTTCATTCTTCTAATTACTATCTCTTACTGTAAAGTTTTTAATGCAGAAAACTTTGTCTCAATTAAGTGACAAAATTAACGCAAGGATATTTAAACACACTGCAATTCACAAAAGACAACATCTTCAGAAGTAGATAATGAATTTTGAGTAGTTCAGGGCATGATTTTTAAAAGGCAAGTGCTGAATTCCATAAAAGGAAACACTGTCTTTTCTTCAGCCTTCAATTATCATCATTTTTTTGGAACCTCATCTGCAAGTACAAGTTTCATGAATCCCAAGGATCTTCATCCCACCTCATTTAGATTGCTCTGCTTCATAAATCTGTGGACTAATTTGAAAGCAGTAAGAAATATTTTCAGATCAATTTCTTTTACTCAAATCACTACTCATTTTCAAGAGCTTAAAGAGATTGGTAAAAAGCAAAGCAACACACCTTTCCATCTGAACTGCAGTTTTCGGGGGACTACAATGGGCCCTGACACCCTTTAGGATGGAGCCACTTACTGATTGTTTCAGTCCTTAACAGAGAATGTAGGGATTCTGTGAAATCAGATAATTTGTTTTTGTGTCACTGACTCCCCACAGAGGTGTGTACCGAGGGCAAGGGTTCATTCCATGATCTGTTGATTGCTTCAGCACTGTACTGCTGCTCATTAAATTCTACCAGGACTGGGCTTTATCCTAGTCCTTGCTCCACAGTTCTGTGAAGTGTTAAGCAAATTGTTCTTAATAGTAATATTTATATCTATTGCTTTTCATCTGAAGAAATCAAAGTGTTCAGAAATTAAGCTTTTCAGCACTTGCTAACATATCTCCTGTAAGATGTGTCCAACTGTAATTAAGGTAACTTTATAAAATGAGGTCCTCTCATTTTATACAAACAGCTGTGGCACCCAGGTAGTTCCACTCTTCTTTTTTTGCAAAATACTTTGTTCAAATAATGGAAGATTTTGCCATATAATTCTCTCTTTCCTCCCCCACAACATGCTAGTTTTATGCAGTGTGCTACTTTATGCCACTTCTAGAATAGGCAGTAAACGAAAACTACCACCCTTGTTGCCTTTTCTTTGGATGTGGCAATATATTGCCCTCTGAGCTTACCCAGCTACACAATTATCCCTAAATTAAAAAAATGAGAGGGAGAGCAAAGAAAGGCAAGAATGCAGAGTGGGTGGGAATTGGCTGATAGGAAAGCAGCTGGCATATTAAAAACAGACGACTGAAGATGGAGCGACGTGCGGGTGCTGTCTTGCCAAATCCCTTCAAGGGGGGAAAATGCCAACTAGATTTCAATGAATAAGCAATTAACATTATATTAGATTGCTGCAAACAAACACTGATTTGGTAAGAAGCCAGGCAAATCACTTAATATGGAGAACAGGAGGATCCAGAGGGCGTAATTTACAAAAGCTCCAACAAAAGCCATTCTGTCTTTTCTGTCAGTTTCACAAAATCAGTATCAGGGTAAGCCAGTATCTCAATGCTCTTGATTTAAATCCATTGCCCAGATGCTCTGTAGAGGTTAAATTAGTGCAATTAGGCTGATTTCTACAGCTGATCTCTCTCTAGCGATTCAATTATGCCTTTTTTTGTTGTTGTTGTTAAATATCATTGCTAGTTAAACCTCTCACTACTTCTCAAAATATAGCAAGAATACAGAAAATCAAGGAAACTTCGAGGTGATGGAAAGGCGTGTATAGGTAGGCAATCTGGAGAACAAGATCACAGGGACCAAAACAAAGCAAACTGATGCATAATGCCAACCATTGTCCTACCACCCTGGCCACACTTCATCTGGGATGTGGGGCAGAGAATGCGTAATGAGATGGATTAGGAATTTGATGATGAAGTTTCAGGTTGGATTCATTACTCTCTCACCTCATATCCCTTTCAAACCTTTTTTTTTTCACCAGTGTAGGCAGGAAATTTTGTTTGTAATTCCACCAGAAATTTTAAGTTGAAAGATGGTCAGATGACTCCAGGAGCTGACCAATGGGTCAGCTATCTGTTTATTGTTGTCCTCATGCCTTGATCCAGCCCTTGGTGAAGAAAATTATACAAGAGAGGTGCTAAAGCTGCCTAAGACAGCCATTCCCTGGGGGAAAATAGGATATGTTAGATGATGCATTTTCTGTGACTAAGCATGTTGGCCAGGGAAGCAGCAAAAATGGGCAGACCCATATTTTACCCTAGAATCCAGTAGTATCTTAGGAAATAAACTTCTCATCCATAACAGGATCATACAGACTTAATCCATGTATGACAACTTATATACTTTTTTTTTTTGGGGGGCATATAATTGAGTTTTGAAACAAGTTTCAAGTATATCCTTTGATCTTAAGTCCTTTCTTTCATGTTGAGAAGAAATAACGCTGAAAATGTAGACTTCTTATGCTAGCAAACACATTTGTGTTCACCTCCAACAGGGGCTGTTGTACGGCATTTTTCACACAGGGAATGTCCCCTGTGTGTAAGTGGGTGACAGACACAGTGGAAGCTGTGCTGGAGAACTTAAGCTGTACGTTATTGCTGTAAGATGTCTACTGATTTTATTTTGCTTTTCTTGAAACAATATTGACTACTACCTCAGAAGAAATAACACTGCATGGATATACAGAATAGCATTGTTCCAGTTTACGTTGGCCATCAAACTACAAGTTAATTTTGCTTTGGCTTTAATTCATCTGTACCTGCGTGTTGTCATGCATATTCTGGAACAGGCTGCCCAGGGGACTTGTGGATATCCCATCCATGGAGCTGTTCAAGGCCGGGCTTGATGGATTCTTGTGCAGTCTGATCTAGTGGTAGGCAACCCTGCCCATGGCAGGGGGGTTGGAAGTAGATGATCTTTGAGGTCCCTTCCAACCCATGCCATTCTATTTTAGGCTGTTTGTATCAGAGCCAATCTTGGGAAAAATGACCGCTTTATATTTGCTTTTGGTGGTGCTCCTCTCCTATGACTTTGGTGAAGGTGAGAAATATTAGGCACTATGATGTTTTCTGATGCTGCACATTCGTAGAAAGTACAAAGAAACATGGAAGGATGAGATGTTGCCAATTGGGATTGAGAAGAGTGGAGTCAAACTGAGCAGCTTAAAGGATATTTGTCTTTGGTAGGGAGCAGTCATTTGAGTTTATTCCACCCATGGTAATACCAGAATCCAGTATGCTGCAGGATCACATCTCAAAATCTGTAGATACTATTCTCTCTAGTTGTTGACTCGCTACTGTTTTTTTTAAAGCCATGTGTCCAGGTAAGCTTCAAATCAGTATGTGGCCATCATGGATCTGCTTGTGGAGGTATGCCAAATTTTATTCTCCCCTACCCCCAGCTGCGGATTCTGTGCTCCTATGCTATGTAGCATACTCACAGTAGCACAGCTCCCTACTCAGAAAACAGCCATGCCCCTTTCACCTTAGAAATGTCCAGGTTTATGAAAGGAATAGATAAACATAGTCCCTAGTATATATAAATCAGAAATCTTAAGTTGAACTTGGGCAGAAAATGAAAATTTAATTAAATCTTGTTCTCCCTAGATGAGGGAAAAGGAAGGGCAACCCCAAATATCACTGACTTTTCTGTATCTTTATGCCTAGATGCATTATTCTTCTTGTTTTCATGACATTAGCTCTATGTGGCCTTAGTTATAAGTGTCTGTATGCATTCACCTTTCTGAGCTTCTAGTATGCATACTTACCTGAAATGAAGGAGTAATGGAAGAAAATCTCAAAGAACTCACAATTTGTTAGGAATGCAAATCTAAGTGGCTTTGGTTATAGGTGGGGAATTTACAGAGCATGTAAATTATCCTTATTTATTTACAAGAGTGCCGCTATGTGAAAGCCTTCTAGATAATATATATATAGAGAGAGAGAGAGGCTTTATGGTTTTTTCTTGTATTTATCCTGAGGTTGCAGCGAAACACTTTGTGCAGCTTTGCTACTAGTTCAACCGCTTTGCAGCAATTCTGACCCAGAAACAGCACCATCTATCGATCTGTAACGCTTTGTACCCATGGGAAATCAATCACCACTTGATGCTGAAAATTGTGTTGCAATTATATGTTACGGCGAATTAGTTAATCTATGGGCAATTTGAGTTTACACAGTAAAATAAAGGCACCTCTTCTGAGATATTAATAAGCATTAACTGTGAAGTGAAATAAATGATTATAAAAACAGACAGATCTTCTGTTGCAGCAAACACAGCATCATCTTCAGAGCGACGTGAGTCAGAATGTAAGCAGCAATCTCTCATAAGCAAAGGTGATGTGCATAGACCTCATAGGAGTGAAGTACTAGATTATATATTAGACTCCTAAATATTGTACCATATTACACTTACTGTTTGGTGTGTTAAACAGTGAGTTAATTTTTTTCCCACAGAGATGGGAAAATTCTTATTCAAATGTAAGGTAGTTTTTAAATATGGAAGTGACTTGGAATATTAATTGGAAATATCTTTTGATGAGATTTATGTTCATGTGTCCCTGTAGGACTTTAAATTTAGCCATTAAGAGTCAGGTCATCTTATTTCATTGTAACTTTTCTGGGGTTATTGCTTTTTCTGACTTACTCTTACAATAGTGTTTTTCTTTAAATATGATTGGAAGAGACAGTCCAAGGGATGACAGACCATGCAGATTGCCATCTCCGTTGCTTAAATGAATGTTTATCCCTACAGTTCTGAAAGGAGGCTTTAGATTCAGTGAAAAATATGTTTTGGCAAAGACGAATATGATTGTGTCATGGTTTTATCCTTTTTAGCAACTGCCAGTTATGAATCTGTTCTTCATTTTAGGAGTGCTGTATTAAGGATTAAAGGCCATTATGTTTTTTGGAACTTACTGATTTCTTATTAAGTCCATCATTTTCTGTTGTGGAGTTGTGTATATATATATACAACCAAGTAAGGGCACTGATGGAGACACCTGCCTGGTACCTATATGGAATGTTGTATGATTTGAATATTGACAATTACATCCCAGATGGAATAGCTAATTTTACAAACAACACGATTTTCAAAACAGTTTCCATGCTCTATTCTTGGTTCTTTACACATTTTTGGAATGCCGAGTTAGTGATCATGCTCATGCTCATGTTATCAGTCTCTCTGAATGTATTCCTCTGCATTCACGTCATGTGGAAGAAGTCTTCTCCAATACCAGAGAATGTTGACTGGCAAGAAATATGGAGAGGTTTAGGAAAAATCTTAGAATCGTGACAAACCCGTAGTAGTATCAGAAACACCTGATGAAGATCGGGATGATCAAAGGAGTCCACTGAAGGAGCTGATCAAACTAATTAAAGGTAATGAACCCTCCTCCTCACCTGTATCATCAAAAATCTCAGCTATTAAAAGCAACTGCCTTCCTGCTCAGGCAAATAACTATAATAAGACTACATCGCATATTGCCTTGTGACGTTACCTACGTGACCATGGAGAAGACATGAAGAAATGGGATGGCCAAGCTACTCCTGTACTACAGGCACGGGTGAGAGAACTACAAAACAGATCAATCACCAGTGCAATTGCTCCATTTACTACACGTAATGAATAGAGACGCCCTGCCCTCAGTTGGGCGAGGAGGAGGGAGGGGAGAGGAAGGGATAATAGAGTTTTTTGGACTATGTGGATTCGATAGCCTGGCACATCAGAATGCAAGAATATAAGGCACTGGTGGACACCGTTACAAAGTGCACTCTAATGCCCTCGAGTCATGAAGGGACAGAATCAATTCATATTTCTGGAGTGACTGGGGGTTCTCAAGAATTGACTGTGTTGGAGGCAGAAATAAGCTTCACTGGTAAAGACTGGCAAAAGCAGCTTATTGTGACTGGCCCAGGGGCTCCATGTATATTGGTATTGATTACCTCAGAAGAGGGCATTTCAAGGATCCAAGGGCTATCAGTGGGCCTTTGGAATAGCTGCTGTTGACACAGACAACATTAAGCAGCTCTCTGTTTTGCCTGGCATGTCAGAAGATCCATCTGCTGTGGGGCTGCTACTAGTAAAAGAGCAACAGGTACCACTTGCCACAAAAACAATGCACAGACAGCAGTACTGCAACAACAGGGATTCCTTGCTCCCCATTCTTAAGTTGATTCATCAGCTAGAGAGTCAGGGAGTGATCAGCAAAAGTCACTCACCTTTTAACAGCCCCATATGGCCAGCGTGCAAAGCCAGTGGAGAATGGAGGCTGACGGTAGACTACTGTGGTCTGAATGAAGTCACACCCCCATTGAGTGCTGTGCCGGACATGCTAGAACTCCAGTATGAACTGGAGTCAAAAGCAGCCAAGTGGTATGCCACCACTGACATTGCTAATGCCTTCTTTTCCATTCCTTTGGCCACAGAATGTAGGCCACAGTTTGCTTTCACCTGGAGGGGCATTCATACCTGGAACTGCTTGCCCCAGGGGTGGAAACACAGCCCAACCATTTGCCATGGGTTGATCCAAACTGCACTGGAACGGGGCGGTGCTCCTGAGCACCTGCAGTATATTGATGACATTGTTGTGTGGGGTGATACAGAAGAAGAAATTTTCAAGAAAGGAGAGCAAACATTCCAAATTCTTCTGCAAGCTGGTTTCAATATTAAGCGAAGCAAAGTGAAAGAACCTGCCCAGGAAATTCAGTTCCCAGGTATAAAGTGGCAAGATGGGCGTTGTCACATCCTGGCAGATGTGATGGACAAAATCACTGCCATGTCTCCACCCACCAGCAAGGGAGAGACACAATCTTTTCTGGGCACAGTGGGCCTTTGGAGAATGCATGTTTCAAACTACAGCCTCATTGGAGCCCCCTCTATCAGGTGATGCGGAAGAAGAATAATTTTTCATGGGGCCCTGAACAGCAGCAGACTTTTGAGCAAATTAAACCAGAGATAGCCCATGCTGTAGTCCTGGGGCCAGTGCGGATGGGACAGGATGTAAAGAACATCCTCTACACTGCTGCTGGAGATAAAGGTCCCACATGGAGTCTGTGGCAAAGAGCCTCAGGAGAGACCCGAGGCCGACCCCTGGGATTCTGGAGTTGAGCGTACAGGGGGTCGGAAGAGTGCTACACTCCAACTGAAAAGGAGATCTTAGCTGTGTATGAAGGAGTTCAGGCTGCTTCCGAAGTGATGGGTACTGAAACGCGGCTCCTTCTGGCACCTCGACTGCAAGTGCTGAACTGGATGTTTAAAGGAAAGGTTCCCTCCACTCATCATGCGACTGATGCCACTTGGAGTAAGTAGATTGCGTTGATTACACAACGAGCTCGGATGGGGAACCTCAGCCATCCAGGAATCTTAGAGGTGATCATGGACTGGCCTGAAGGCAAAAAGTTTGGAACACCACCAGGAGAAGAGGTATCTCGCGCTAAATAATCCCCACCATACAATGAACTACCAGAAAATGAAAAGAAATTTGCCCTGTTCACAGGTGGTTCATGTCGTATTGCAGGGAAGCATCACAGATGGAAATCTGCTGTGTGGAGCCCCACACGACAAGTTGCAGAGGCCACTGAAGGGAAAGGAGAATCAAGCCAATTTGCAGAGGTAAAGGCTGTCCAACTGGCCTTAGATGTTGCTGAATGGGAGAGATGGCCAATGCTTTACCTTTATACTGACTCATGGATGGTGGCAAATGCCTTATGGGGTTGGTTACAGCAGTGGGAACAAAACAACTGTAACAAAAGGTTAAACCTATTTGGGCAGCTGAACTGTGGAAAGACATTGCTGCCCGAATAAAGAACATGGTCGTAAAGGTGCGCCATGTAGATGCTCATGTGCCCAAGAGTCAGGGTACTGAAGAACAACAAAATAATCATCAGGTACATCAAGCTGCCAAAATTGAGGTGGCCAAAATTGAGATTTGGACTGGCAAAACAAGGGTGAATTATTTCTAGCTCAGTGGGCCCACGAGACCTCGGGCCATCAAGGAAGGGATGCAACATGTAAGTGGGCTAGAGACCGAGGGGTGGACTTAACTATGGATGCTACTACACAAGTTATTCATGACTGTGACATGTGTGCCACATACTTAAACAAGCCAAGAGGATGAAACCTCTCTGGGAGGAATGCTGATGGCAAAAGTATAAATATGGGGAGGCATGGCAGGTTGACTATATCACCTTGCCACAAACCCACAGTGGTAAGCATTATGTACTTACCGTGGTGGAGGCAGCTACTGGGTGGCTTGAAACATATGCAGTACCCCATGCTACCGCCCAAAACACCATATTGGGTCTGGAGAAACAAGTCCTGTGGCAATATGGCACTCCAGAAAGAATTGAGTCAGATAATGGGACTCATTTAGAAAATTCTCTTATAAATACTTGAGCCAAAGATCATGGCATTGAGTGGATTTATCATATCCCCTATCATGCACCAGTTTCTGGTAAAATTGAACAATATAATGGGTTGTTAAAAACTATGTTGAAAGCAATGGGTAGCAGAGCATTTAAGCACTGGGAGAAGCATTTGGCAGAAGCCACCTGGTTGGCCAACACTAGAGGATCTATCAATCGTGATGGTCCTACCCAATCCAACTCCCTACATACTGTAGAGGGAGAGAAGGTCCCTGTAGTACATGTAAAGAGCATGCTGGGAAAACAGTTTGGGTCCTTCCAGTCTCTGGAAAGGACAAACCTCTCCATGGAACTGTTTTTGCCCAGGAAGGAACAGAAACAATGTGCTATATCTCATGGACCTTTTCTGGTGCACACTTGAGGAGTTACTTCACCCAGTCTGCTAACCATTGTTCATCATCTGCTATAGCAGGAGAGCAGCAGAATCTGACGACAGTAACTTAGAAGCACTAGGGACAGGAAAGATGAAAATCTTTGGCAAAAGTCAAGGGAAAACTCAAATTCCATGGGCATCCAAGTGGCTTGTCTTCTACCAAAATAATTCTGAGAAGCCACCATTCGATGTTCCATGACAAAATTTTCACTGCAACTACTCTAAAGCCTTCTAAAGTAAAGTCATGTATGAGACCTTTAGAATTAAGACCCAGATTTTGTATTAGTATGCTAATGATTTTAAGGAATGCCGTATCCTAAAATATTCCTTTCTACATTTGGTCCGTAAAAAGTTATCTGAATTCTTTTTTTTTCTTTCGAAGTGACAGGGAGGATTTTATGAGTTTTGTGAGAAATTTCACCACCAGAAAGGTAAAAAAATAAAAACCAAGACAGAGACAGCCTGAGACAAAGAAGAAAAAAAGAAAAAAGAAAAAAAGAAGGAAAAAAAAGCCCTCTATGAACAGCAAACATCTTTTATTTTATTTCATAGTCATGAAAATAGCTGTGAAGTCTGAAGTTTCTAAGATATCAAACCAGTGCTTTCTTGTGCTTCTTTCTTTTAATTTTCTTATCATTTTAAATGGGAAAACTTTAGAAGTCATTGATTTCTGTTTTTACAGTCAGTTTTCTTCTTGGCTCCTTTTCCTGATCTACTGGTATATGTATTAGCTGAAATCCCGATATTTTACAACAAGAGCTCAGCTTTGGCCATACTTGTTTTTCGCAAGGAAGAATTTTAAATTCAATGAAAATGATCGCTTTGTTTCAAACCGTGTTGGTTTTTGGGGGGGCAAAAAAAAAAAGAAAATTAGAATTAATTTGTTTTTCTTGTTTGATCAACACTAGTTCTGATCCCTGCAATTCAATAGCAGCGCGTTATTGTAGAATTGATTAAGTAGAGAAAGGGCTTTGTGATATTTGATTTCTGTGGCGCTGCTGAGCTGGGGAGACTGTAAAATTATGCAGTCTTATTGAGACAGTATCTCTGCATCTGTTCAATGGAGATGTTATCCACCTCACATTATGTTTTGTCAATTAACATGTATAATACAACTAAAGTGTGGAAAGTACTGTACAAGCACAAGTAAGTCACAAGTAGCTTCAAATGTGATACTAACCCTATAATTTCACTGCTTTGCTACATGAAGAACTCAGCTCTTGCATCACAAGCTCTTGTTACAAAGATTAAGAGATGGTGCTCAGAAATTCCTTGGGCAGCTCCAGGGCAAAAGATGGTCTCTGTTACTGGCTGCAGCTTGAGTTTGGAAGTCTGCTCTGTAAACTTCTAAACTCGAAGTCTCCACACCCCAAGGGCAACTGCACTGTTATGGAGGGAAGACAGGACAGTGCTGAGGGACTTGCAGGCAACACTGGGTGCTCAGCACCTACGTGCCTGTTCTCCCTGCTGAGCAGTGAAGCCACAGTGAAGCAGGAAGGGGATCTCTCCCAGAACTTGGCACCAACTACAATGTGTGTTCTTGACGCTATGTTGTAGCTGTGGCAGGGAAAAGTTAAGTAAGGACAAGCAACTCCAAGTCTCTCACCCCTCAGGCAGACACAGGGCCCATCGTCAGAGCACAGAAACTCACTTCCAGTGCTTCTGGGTCTTTCCAGCTTCTGCTTGGAGGAGTCCTCTGCCCTAGCTGAGCCACTGAAGTGGGAGACTGCTGTCTCATGCTCCTGCAGCATATGGCCTCGGGCAGTGCAACGGGATAGCTCAGAGAGTCCTAAGAGTTTCCATTCCAAGGCATGGAAGTGTAGTCTTGACTGGAGTGTTTGTCCAAAAACTGTAGAATTGTAGCACGTATTCTGCAAATCCCTAGTTTCATAAAATCTGGGGAGACTTTAATCAACCTGCCTTTAATTGTCAATCTTAATTCCTCTGCTGATGTTCTTTCTGTTTGAATATAGGAGAAGAATTTTGGCTCTTGTGATTTCAAACAAACAAGAAAAAAGAGTGTTGAAGAGAATTAACTCAAACATGAACATGTCTCCCTGTTTGAAGAAAGGGTGAAAGTAAAGAAAACAATGATCTCAAAATATCAACCTAAAAATTAGTTTATGGAATGTATAAAGTTATAATTAGATGAATTTTGTTTCATGCTCTCCTTACTGGCCCTATAATTTACATTTTGATTTCATTAAAAATAGATGTAGCTGTCAAAGCACAAGAGCACACCCTGCACATTCCATACCTGCAGTGAGCACACACCCACGAGGGATCACAGTTTTCTCATTCTAACCTAAACCTTTGTACCAAAATGTGCTCTCACACACTATAGATATAAAATAAGAAGGAGCAGTAATCCTCCTCTTGCCGTCTTGCAGGAAACAGGTACGATGATGATTGTGACTGCAGGAAACTGCAAAATTAAAGCAAAGGCTGATATAGCAAGCGAAGCACCAAGTTCCATAGCCTGTTATTCATTTCCTAAAGACTGGATGAATGTCTGGGGTAGCCAATAAATAATTCACATTAAATTTTGGGTAGCAAGCATATTTCAATACTGATGGCGAGCCCAATGAAGATTTTCACTGTCAGTTTACTCTCATCACTCTCAGCGATGTGCTCAAAGCCTGGGAGAAACAACATTGCCAAAACCTTAGTTTCTTTGTGTTGCTTGACTGGGGATTCAGATTTTGCTTCATTATTATTTACTCAAAAATAATCAATTCACCACAAGATTATTGGTGGTTGATAACTGTTTTCTTGTAGCTTTGCCATCATCAGGATGCATGTATACTAACAGCAGTAAACACTATTTTCCTCTGCTGCATAAATTCTTGCTCTTTTGAACCTCATTCTTTCATTGGCTGTGCATTCACTTATCCTCATCTTCACCACTGGCCACTTCTGTCTCTTTCTCAAGAAATAAACATTTTTCCATAGATAATTTTCACCAAAAAAATGCTCTGTGGTTGTTCCAAACATTTAAGCATGTGCTTAATTTTAGCACGTACTGTTCTTACTGAAGTCTAGACCAGATTTAGAAAGCAAAATTGCAAAGACTGAGTATGACTTCCTGCAGAATAAAATGGTGAGGTATAAAAAGAGCTAGAGAATGTTTTTTGTTAACACATTTTTTTCTCTTGGACACAGACAATGGGAGGTCAGAGTGAGTTGGATTTTTATATGTTTCAGTAATAAAACTTGAAACTCAGAGTGTTTTTAATACTGATAATTGAGATGACGGGTGCTTGTTTTCCTGTGCAGGCATTCTCTGCTGGAAAAGAGATGCAGAAATATAATGAACAGGAAAGCACTGGGAAATGTCAGCTAATAGAAAAAGGAGGAAGATTTGTTCTCCCTAGGCAAGTTTTGTCTTCTTTCTGTCTCAATATTTAAGCTGAAGAAACGGCTCTTCCCCACCTTGGGAAAACCAAACCAAAACAAAACAAAACCAAAAAAAGCCATGAAAGATTGAAAGGTTTTTGGAGACTGCAACAAATGTCCTTAATAGCAATACAACTCACATCAGCTCAGTCAAACCAAGTATGGATTCTTCCCCTCTCCAGCATTGCTTGGGCAAGCAGTGAAGTGGTATTGATTTTTGATTTTTTTGCTGTTTTTATTATTATTTTTCATTTCAGTCCCTGAAGATCCATCCCTCTTATCTGTCCAACAGTTCTATGTCCCTGAAGCATATTCGGCACATCTAAACCTGTTTCTTTTTTAATCATGCATCTAAACAACTCTGACACAAGTCAAGACTGAAGTTTGACTAAGTTTTTAGGTGAGAATTTAAATTTGTGCCAAAGGAAATTATTATTGATTGTAACGTGTTTCTGTCCTTCTGGTTGTTTCATTTGTTTATTTTATTCTTTTTTTCCAGAGATTTTTCTTTATTCATGTGACACGTCCCTACTGAATATAAGAATTAATCTTCAACATCTCTGATGTGGTGAGCAACCACCCTATAATGTTCCTTCAGACATTCTGCTTTTTTCAATCCCCTTTAAATATAGCATGTGGTAAAGGAGCTTCACTATGGCTTGGAAAAGGGCAAGAGCAGAAGTCCAGCAGTTAAAAATAAATTCAAAAAAGAAAGCTGTGTCTTTGACTCCAAATGTCCAAGCCAGATTCTATGAGATTAAAAATACTTCTGATACTAAGCCAAATAATACAGCAGGATTACCTAAGAGTGTGTTACAATTTTTAAACTGCTCTGCATGTGTTATTTCCTGGAGAGACTGTAAGGAGAAAAGTGAGTTAGTAGATTTTTCTGAAATTCCAGCAGTGTCAAATAAAACAGGCTTTGCATTTTCCACAAATGCAGGCTGTGCCAGGGTTTGAACTATTCTTTTAAATGTTTGCAAAGTTAACAAATGGCATAGAAACATGGAAAGATATAGCGAGCCAGTATTTTAGCTGGGGTAAATCACTGATGTCTTAAATTTCTGTGGACGGTTTCCTAGAAATCCAACTGCAAATACATAGGGGATGTAATTTGTTCAAAACTTTCATTTTTTTCAATTAAGGGTACACTGTGAAGTATACATGAGAACTTTTCAATTTGTTTCTAAAACTGACCATCTAGAGAGGTGTACGAGTGAGGACTTTTTACTTCTGCAATCCAAAATTCTAAATCTCCTATCATCATTGATAGGTTGTATAATGTCTTTAGGATTTGCTTCGCTTTTTAGTATTTATTGTGTAGAAAACAGTAATGACTGTCTAACTTCTGAAATGGACATAATGTCTGGATACTAGATCCATTTGGCTGAACACTAGAGCCACACCTGGCTAAAAAATGTCATCACTGTATGCTGCAGCAGGGTGATGTTAGTCCCCAGTTTGCAACTTCAGCTCCTCAGCCCTGCTTTCACGGAAGAGCAGCACGGCTATCTTGCTTGGGGTTGTAAAGCTAAAGTGATTCCTGCTGGAAAAGATATTACTGTTCCATGGTCCACTGGGAGCTATAGATATACCTTGGGATATTCTCTCTTTTTTTTTTTCTTTTTTTCTTTTTTTTTTTTTTTTTGTTTTTTAATATTTGTTATGGAAGGTTAAAAGCAAAGGAGAAAACAGAAGAGTGTATTTGAAAAATTGTGGCTGTCAGGCAAAGTCACCGGGGACAGGAAAAAAGGAAATGCCACTCTCATTTAGAAGAGAAGAAGGAGGACCCAGGGAACTACAGGCTGGAGAGCCTCTACTCTGCCTGGGAAGATCATGGAATAGATCCTCCTAGAAGACGCGCAAAGGCACATGAGGAACGAGCAGGTTATTTGAGACAGCCAGAATGGCTTTACCAAGGAAAGGTCATACCTGACCAATCTGGTGGCCTTCTGTGATGGAGTGACAACATCAGTGGACAAAGGGAAGGTGACTGATGTCATCTACCTGGATTTGTGCAATGTCTTTGACATGGTTCCCCACCACATCCTTATCCCTACACTGGAGAGACATGGATTTGAAGGGCGGACTATTCGGTGGATAAAGAATTGGTTGGAAGGTTGTAGACAGACGGGTGTGGCCAATGGCATTATGGAGGCCAGGTGGAGGCCAGAGAGGAGTGATGCCCCCAGGGGTCTGTCTTGGGACCAGTTCTCTTCAACATTTTCATCAATGACATCAATGACAGGCTTGAGTGCATCCTCAGCAAGTATGCTGGTAACACCAAGCTGAGTGGTGTGGTTTACACATTAGAAGGGAGGGATGGCATCAAAGGGACCTCAACAAACTCGAAAGGTGGGCACATGTGAACCTAATGAGGTTCAACACTGCAAAGTGCAAGGTTTTGCACTTGGGCTGGAGGAATCCCAGATACGTGTACAGACTGTGAGAAGAACTCCTTGAGAGTAGCCCTGCAGAGAAGGACCTGGGGATTGTGGTGGATGAAATACTGAACATGAGCCAGCAATGTGCTCTTGCAGCTCGGAAGGCCAATGGTATCCTGAGCTTCATCAGACGAGGGGTGGCCAGCAGGGACAGGGAGGTGATTGTCCCTCTCTACTCTGCCCTTGTGAGGCCCCATCTGAGTACTGCATCCAGGTCTGGAGCCCCCAGTACAAAAAGATGTGGAGCTGTTGGAGAGGGTCCAGAGGAGAGCCATGAAGATGATCAGAGAGCTGGAGCACCTCTCCTATAAAGGCAGGCTGAGTGAGCTGGGCTTGCTCGGCCTGGAGAAGAGAAGGCTGCAGGGTGACCTCACTGCAGCCTTCCAGTATTTAAAAGGGCATTATAAACAGAAAGGGGACTAACTTTTTACAGGCGTAGTAATAGGACAAGGGGGAATGGTTTTAAGCTTAAGAAGGGAAGGTTTAGATTGAATGTCAGGGGCAAGATCTTTACAGAGAGAGTGGTGAGGTCCTGGAACAGGCTGCCTAGAGAGGTTGTGGATGCCCCGTCCCTGGAAGTGTTCAAGGCCAGATTGGATGGGGCCCTGGGCAGACTGATCTAGTACCAGATCTGGAGGTTGATGGCCCTGCCTGTGGCAGGAGGGTTGGAACTTGATGGTCCTTTAGGGTCCTTTCCAACCCAAGCCATTCTATGATTCTATGACTCTTTGAGCAGCTTTTTCACTATGATGACTTTGATTACTTAATTTTATAAGTGGAGATGTGAAGAAGGTTTGAATTTTCTAAACTTGTGGTTGAAAACCTATTGCTAGGCCCTGTCATGGCTTTGTGATTTTTGGTTATCGGTATTCCACATCATGGCATGTATCATATCATGTAGTGCACTAGAAGTTAAAGAGTTAATAGTCCAGTTCCATGGATCATGGATGGTTCCATGTACCTGGTTCACAGAAGAGAAAAACTACATACGACATACCCCAGAGGACCTTGCATTGTTCTGTTTCCATTTTCTGTTCAGAGGGAAAGATAAAACTCTTTGCATATCACGAGACGCCCTCTCTTTTCTCTTCGCTTGGCCCAGCTAAACGTCTTGCCTCAGCTTTAGAGCAAGGCCTTCGGTTTTTGGACACTCTCATTTTATTTTGATTTATTATCTTCAATTCCAATTGTTTTATATTGTATTATAGTGTGTTATCTTGCATTCTAACATCTTATTTAGTAAATCAGTTTGTTTCTCCTCAGATTGTTGCCGCTGTTTTGTTTTTAGGCCCATCTCCCTACCCTTTCCCCTTTTCCCCCTTATCCCTTTCCTGGGACATGGGTCCATGGATCCCCCCACCCTGCTAGTCATGGAACCAGGCCAAGCCAGCCCGTAAACCTTTGACAGGCTTCCTGCATTTTAATCTTCATTGGTACGTGAAAGTCTTCTGTGAGACTATTGGCCTCATTACCTCTGAGTAAGGAGTGAAAGTAACTGAAGTCCCCAGGAAAGCCTCTGTGAAACACACTTCTAGCAAATGGTTCATTTTGATTAGTTTGATTTGTGATGGAAACTTGTCTTGCTGCAATATTTCTTAACGATAAATGTGTGTGCTGGAATGACAGCTAATGGCAAATTTGGACAAATTTTGTAGGTGCAGCCAAGAAGGAAAAAAGGGACTTTTTGCAAGCATCTTGTCAGTCCACTCCGTTTTCATTAACTTGTGCAGCTGGGTTTGTAGACACATGAACTGAATGATGAATCAATTCACTGAATCTTATAGCTTATATATAAACAGTGACAGTGCTGTTTACAGGGTGTTTGAGGTTCCTACTCTGCCTCTCTTCCTCATGAACGATTCTGAGAAAAATCTGCTGAAGCCTTTCCCCTCATCAGCATCTAAAATGAGTGCTAAGTAGTGTGCAACATCACATATTTGGCATGCTCCTTATTTGGTATTGAGTATACTCATGACTCTACAATCCGGCTGTACAACAGCAAGTGTACAGCCTAACATAAGACTTACAGTTTATTGCCCAGAACAAAATTCTGAGTCATGAGTATCAAGAATATTATGTTTTAGAAGCTGTGAAATAGCAGCAGAAAACAGAACACTGGATTGATCATTAACACAGCTTTTTAAAAGAATTGTGTATTCACTGCATGTTAAATGGGTTATACTGCAAGGTACTCTGCCTTGACTGAGTCATAGCTCTTGGGAATTTACATTAAATATTAAAAATTAATGCATACACACATAAATATTCTGTAACGTGTAGCTGAATTATGAGGAGGGAATAAAAAGAGAAATCAATGGAAGCAAATACATTAAGCAAAGCTGACAATTGCAGTGTGTCCTGGAAATGGAGAACTACACTTTAAAAATACTCCCTATCCTTTCACTTTTACAGAGCTCCCAGTTTCACTGAAATTACTTACAAAGTTACTTACATGCCTGTTTAGCTCCACCACAGGCAGGCCTGGAAAAGCTCTAAAAAGTGTCATTACCATAGTCAAAGTATAAAAAATAGTTCTGGATGTGATCAGTGTTTTGCTTTTCTCCTTTAAATAGTAGTAGAATCGAATGACCATAATTGCAAGTATTTGGAGATGGGTATACCAACCACTCAGTGTATTTGGGAAACTTTCATTCATTTGCTTCATGGCCCCTCCTCCCTTGAAGAGGGCTCCACCACATGCCTATGTCCCTTGGCTGAGGGAGACATTGCACTCCCCAATGGAAAGAGAGAATGCATCATTTCTCTTCCAAAATTGCTGTGCAACATACACAGTCTTTCCAATCAGCTGTTTAGTCCATGTAATGCGTCTAAATATAGTTTTCCTAGGTGAAGAGAAGTAGGATGCAATTGCTAACACATTGAGTTCTTCCTGAACTTCACTGCAGCTTGGATTTTCACTCTGATTCCACCTAAATACTTCAGTACTACTTTATTGGCACCTGGACAGATAACACCAGCTGAAATGCATTGACTCACAGAGTAAGAAGCAGGAGGCTTCATGATTGAGGAGGAATCTCTTGGGGCTTTTGAGAGGCTGGTTCTGCTTCTACCAGTTTTGAACATTAAGAACAAATGTGGGTTGCTCCAAAAATAATGCCTTTTTTTAATTTACATTTAAATTGCAACAGCTACAAAGAGCACGATAACTCTATTTGTTAGAGCAAATTCTCAAAACACTCTTCTTCATCATAATCACTACCATTAGCTGTGCACTGCTGAAATGCACCACCCACTACCTCACTGTGCTCACATCCACTGTTTGATCTCTATGAACATTCAGCAAGTGTCAGTGAATGTCAGTGAATGCCATTTTTTCCACATGGTGTGCTAATTGTAGCATCACTGGTATTTACACCCTCCACTGATAAAGTAGTGGCACAGAATCGCAGCACTTCAGGTCTTTATCCAGAGGGAAAGTCTGCACATCCCCTCCAGAACTGAATGGGTAATTTGAGGAAGACGGACACAAATTTTGTAACATCACACAAAAGTAATGTGCTTTAAAGAAATTTTGTCCACTGTCAAATTAAATGAAAATGAGACTTGTAGGTCTAACTAGAAGTGATACTTGAGATGTATCGAAAAACTTGTCTGACTTAGGGTTCCCATTAGATACATGTGAAAAAATTCTGCACCTGTATGGTGAGATCTTTCTCCATAACACTCACTATTTCCATGCCTTTATCATATCTATTCTCATTTATCTCTTTTTCAATAAGGAATCTGTAGTGTAGTGTGTTGTCATTTTTTTGTTTGTTTGTTTGTTTTCTTTGTGACAGCTATTTCAAACTTTTTGTTAGACTTTTCTCTGTTTTTGTATTTTTTTCTAGTTCTTCCACATAGTACTTTGTCTGCATAATGGTAATTTTAGAGCAGGGAGTCCTCTGTACAGTTACTACATGCAGTGCTGTAAAGCTTAGACTTTAGGATTTTAGGCATTTTCCATCATAGAGGTGCATGACAGTGTTGCACTGACGCCCTGCTGTGATATTAAAACCACTAAGGTATGTGAAGATGCAGGTGATACCTCTGGTAGTATTTTGTGGTACGTTTTCCATAGCGTACCCATACATTAAAAGAAGTAAAATGGATGATTAAGGATTTTCATCACCCTCCTCAGCATGGATATAATTTAGCCACAATTTCCAGGCATTCCCACATGCTGCATGTTAATGAAAGTGCTGGCCAAAGGGTAAGGCAGTGCTGTGGTATATAAAGGGAATCTGTTTATTATGACTTGCCCAGCATCCATGGAAATTAGTAGTAATATATAATCATTTAATAAGTACTTCACAAATCTCACTTATCTTGACTAACCCAGCAAGTTACACTCCATTTTTATCTGCTTATGAGTAGACTCCCCTGTTATTCAAAGATACATCATTAGTTTCTAGAACATATGTTTTCATACCATGCAGCTCTTGGGAGGAAGTGTGCTGTAATTTCATCAGTGCCAGGAGCAGGCCCTGCTTTGTCTTCTTGGAGAGGGCAAACTGTAGACTCACGCTTTTCCAAGTCACTCCACCTTATTCCCTGGCCACTGATGACAGAACCAGTACTTTCTTCCCAGGAAGGCATACTAGCTGTAGTTGGAAATACCATGTGAGAGAGAATTTAGTGGATGCTGCTGTCATGAACTCCTGTGGCTGAGTTTCCTCGTTGGTAATATTGCATGTTGAACTGTTGCAAGTTGAACTATTTCAATTGCTGGTTCCATCTACCCAGCTGCATGCACTAAACTTGCTTTGTAGTTTTAGGGCCTTCTCTGTGTCATGCTGAAACCACAGTGTTGACTTCTTTAGTAGCCTAGAGTATTGTTATTCCATCTTCCAGTGTTAGTATGTGTCTAACATCTAATTTCTATTGTCATTCACAGACAGATGTGTGCATATATGAAAGCCTCTAGAGAAAAGTGTGAACTTGTACAAAATGCTGAAATCATACCTTCTCTGTTTTCTTTCAGATACCACCTACAAAAGTGACCCACTTTTCTCTAAACCCATTTGGAAAACAAACCTTGGCAAGAAACCTAATACTACACTTTTGTGTTACAAACAACTTTCCATTCCCTCTCTTGTTCTCTTGGATCTCTTCTTGGCTTAAGCTGCTTTTTACTGTCACTGCTTGAGCTGCTAAGGACCTGAATCTGTTCTACTCATGCATGAGAGTGCCACTTCTAGCTGTATTCAAGGCCAGAATTTCTTCTTTGAATGGTATAAAATTAGAGGCTTTTCTGAGGTCAATGACAATTGAGACATACAAGTTTGTAAAAACTTCAAGAATATGTCATGAAGAGAAGTGGAAACAGATTTCTTTGCTTTACTGCGAACAGTTCTATCTGGGAGAATTCCAGTTCATACATGGTGGGAAAGGAGCATGTTGAAATTTCAGAAACAATCAGAAATATTTAGACTCAATGGGACTCAAACCAATGTTTCAAACTTATAGGAACATCCAGATACCTATTGGCATTTCAAATATATATATGTTTTTTTCATAAAAATATCAACACTGAGAGTTTTGATGTTGAACATTCAGGGAAGTCAAAGTGTAATCATAAATCATGAAGTGCCGGCAGCTCCAGCATTTCTCTTAATTAGCTGTTTTAACCAATTTTGTAGTTTGTCCACACTTCCTGTCCTTCAGGTACAGAATAGCATGTCCTCTGCTCTGTACCTTCTGGTTGCTTTGAATTAAGCTCTCAAGAGCACACACTTTCTGCAGGCTGTATTTTTCTTCTTCACACAGTTAACACCACAGAATACAATATTCACAGGCTTGGGGTCTTCTGCTTGTTATTAATTGCCATCATGATTTAGAGTGATAACAGCCTTGTACAAGATTATGAATTTCTCCCACCTCAAGCTTTGAAATTAGAATTATTCCCTGTATGTTCACCAATATAAAGGTTTTAAGAAACATATGTGAAAATAAAAAGGAATAACTGAATAAACTCAGACAACAAACCCTGTAACTTCAGAGTCTATAGGTGTTCAGTATTGCCTGGTCCTTCTTGAATGCCAGCTGAGTAAAACTTGCTTGTATTGGTGCTAGAATGTAAGAAGTGGATAATTCTGGAAAGGGTAAATCAACAACTCTTTGTTTCATTGTCATTTTATTGGCCTTCACTGACTTCAGTGGGAACTTTGACTCAAAGTCTTAAACATCTGTTACAGCACACAAATAACTGCTAATGGTATGAATTTTGAGTAAACTAAAATGGTTTTATTTTCTAATTCAAGATGGTGTGAGACCACAGCCACAACCCCAAGTCTTGAAGTCAGATGCCCTCTACTGGCCATGAGGTGGTTTTCGTAGTGTTAAAAATGCATTCTGTATTCCAAAGAGCTTCTTCTAATAAAAAATCATGTTTATCAGCAATATTATTAATTGTTGTCTGACAAAGCAGATGAATTGTTCTGAGTATCTTAAACTACTCCTATGATTCAACAGGTGGTTTTTTTTTTTTTTTTTCCAAGTGATTTTTAGGAAAGAAAGGCAGAAATTTGCTAAATCATAAAAGAAGGCCAAAAATTGTACTTTGGCAGAAAAAGTTATCATTTTTGTGACAGTGTAGCTTAGTGCTAAAATCAGGGCCAAATTATGAAGAAGTTATGCAATGTCTTTGTAAGAATGTGTCCTGAAAACCTACAGCTGTGGCAGAAAAAAAGAGAAAACACTGGACATGCCCAAAGTCATAACAGAGCAAAAATGTATGGTACAGCCAAGATGGCAGCCTAAATTTTATGAGTTTTCATTAGCTAAACTGCATGGGATAACATCAGACTCTAAGGAGCCTGATTCACTTAGGGAGGAGAAGGGAGAATATAAGCATGGTTTTTTTATGTGAACTACGATTGCTTCAGGGCATTCCCCTTCCTGGAGCTCTTAAATGACTTCGCCTTCCAAATTACAGCCACAATTCACTATCTCTTTTCTGCAAGGTACTCCTGTCACTTGGATGTATTAACTATCTGAATGGCAAGCTTGTCACTACAGAGCATCTCAGTGAAAGCAAGTAGAAGAGTTCTTTCACTGATGTATCTGGTACATGCTCTGCTTGTGTGAGCATTTAGGAATTAGAAGAAATTACAAAATGTCATGAAACTAATGTCAGTGAACTCATAGCCTAAAACTTATTTTTCATAGGTTATCATGACGTTATTGATTAACTGACTTCTGTATTTTTTCCTGTACACCAGACTGATTGAAAAGTATGAGTTGGGAGGTGAAAAACATACATGAGTCCTCCAGGGTTATGGATCTAGAGTCACAGCAGTTTAAGAGGCAACAGAACCCAAGCCATATTGAATTTCAACAAATACACCTTTCAATTTCTGCGAAACAGTAAAGTTACAGCTTACATCTCCATGGGGACTCCATGAGAGATAGGTTGTACCCTCCTCATGGTGATAGCAGAGCCTGTTGTGCCCTTGTGGGAGATACTTCAGGAAAGATGCTACACTAAGTCTTTCCTGGGAAGGGCTTTGGCATCCTACCTTGTTCTCATAACCAGCATCCTAGACGCCTATCCCCACTTTTACCCTTCTTCAATATATTTTGACCTGGTGTTTTTAACTCTTTCTGTGTGGAATTTCCTTTGTTTGGATAGGGAAGGGCATAAGGATTGACCAATAGCCTGTCTTGGACTTCACTAAGGCTCTAGAGAGCCTGTCAGTGGAACAATCCTATTCTTGCTGTGCTGACCAAGCAGCTCTCAGAGTGTGAAAAATACTTGGTGCAGAAGCAGTGCACATCTTCTAGTGTCTCTGTTTTTTTTTCTCATGGCTTAAATGTGTTCTTAAATTGTGATTTCTAAAACCAATAATAGGTTTGTTGGTTTATTCAGCTGTAAAAGTCCGATCTCCAGAATAACTGGTTATATTGTTTTCATGGAAAGCACAGGCATATAATAACAGATGCTACAAAGCATCAAGTAAAGCACCGTGAAGAACTTGCTCAAGTGCTGTCTTCGTGATTCGTCCTCCTGCAGAAACCCTTTCAAAACATTGCAGGGCAGGGCAATAACCTTTTGAAGGATGTAGTGAATAGATAGCACACATTACAGAATGGGCACATCTTTCTCTGGAGAGAAGCCCCAGCGCTACTACCGCCCTTGCAGTCTGCAGTCAGACTCGTACACCTGCAGCAGGCATGCACTGGTTTTGCTGGGGCCTTCTGAACAAGCAGGGTTTGACCTTGCTGAGACTCTCTGAAATATAGGTGACGTGCTCAGATCCGGCCTCAGGGTCACAGCCACAGCTTGGACAGAGGCTCTATGGCATTCACGGCTTGCTGCACAGCTCTATAGAATAAATTTTCCCTGGATCAAATAACATACTTCCCGTACTGCTAAATGGTACAGCTGTGTCATTTTACCTTCTAATTTTAAAAAAATAAATACATTTTTAAAATTATTCAAAAAACTCTTAAGTTACATTGTTTTCTCACCTTTCTGCCAATCAATTATGCTTTTTCTAGCAAATGCTTTCTTTTTATAACTTTTTCATAAAATACACAATGCCCTTGCTCTTGACTGGCAGTGCCTTGAAAAGAAACATATGTATCTCCTTATTTTAGAGCTTTGGCTTTGTGAATTTATGGTGAAATACAGAAAACATTCATCAAAATACATGACTTTAAACGATTTCTTATACAGCTGAGCAATGCTTTCACCAACAGAACAGATATAGATTTGGGTAAACTAATATAATAGTCTCATGATTTTTGCTGTACCCCCTTCCTGTATACATTCTTTCTGGGGGTTCGGATCATGATCATCTGCATTTAGCATAACTGAAGATGGATTCTCTTGCACATTTCTGTGTATTTTGTTGGGAAGACACCTACTTGTTAAACTTGAGCCTTCAGTTGTGAAAGTTTTTTCTCAGCTACCTTTCTTGTTCATGTTTACATTCTAAAGTCTTCTTAAGCCTCCTTGTGCTCTCCCCCTGAGGACCTCAGATGGTTTTTAAGCCTTGCTGTGAATACGTGGTTTATCTGTTCTTTGGTTTAAGGATTTATTCTGCCTCAGACTCTCCCCATAGATGAAAACTTGGAGGGACAGTTTCATAAATGAATCCTGCTACTGCTCTGTAAGTAGGCAGCTCTCACCTTGTAGGCTGGATTTCATATTTAGTAAGCCTTCCTAAACTGAGCCTAAACTGAGTGAGTACATGTAAGCTTAAACTACAAGTCAGCTTGGAAGAAGCAGAAAGCATTCTGATGGCAGCTCTCAGTCACTGCTGGAAAGAAAAGATTTGAACTTTGCATGGGAAGAAGAGACATGCTTCAAAGTGCAGCAGCTTGCATGGAGCATTATATTCAAAGAAGGGAGGAAGTAAGCGAATATAGAGGTCATGGATGTGACTTTTTGGCTAAAGCTTGGGCAAACTTCAAGAGAAAGGGACAGCTATGAATAGATTTACCAGAAACAGTACTTAAAGGACAAGTGAATCCACTTGAACTGTGCTAATCAATACCTGTTGATGGTCTAAGCTAGTTTCAGGTGTGCTTATGTTACTGCAGCAAGTGGGCAAATGACTACTTACGATCTGTAGGGAGCTTGGATCAAATCAGTGAGGATACAGAGAAGGCCACCCTGCCATTCCCCCCAGCCCTGTCTGATGTAACGTGCCTCTCTATATGCACTTACTGAAGTGCTAGGAACACTTCTAACATCATAATGCCTTCTGAGTTTTTGTTTTGTTTTTGAATTTGTATTAATTGAACATGTTTGTTTCTGTAAGTTAAAGGCAGATCTTACAAGAACTAAATTTAATCCATAATGGGTTAAATGCCCATTGTGTGGCATTTTACAGCACAGAAAGCAGTAGAGTTGGACAGACTGTGCTGTATATCTGTGCATGCAACAGGTATAAGATAGTATCTCCCAGCTTTTGGAAGACAGCCAGACTCTAGTCATTCTTTCCTAGTGCTAATACAGAGGAGGTAGCCAAGTGCTAGTCCTAGTTCTGTTTTTATTTATCAAGTTGAACTTAATAGTGCCTTCTCTTTTAAGAGTAGGAAAGAGTGTGGATGAGGTAGCAACTGCAAATTGAAGTGCAGGGAAAAAAAAGAAAAAGAAAAAAAAAGCCATCTTTCTGATCCAAAGATTATCCTGCTGTTTTCTCTTAAAATGTCAGTTTGCTGCCTTTCCTTTTGTTTGAGTTGGTGACTAAGAGCTTCAATCACTGGTGGGAAAGTCAGTTTGCTCCAGCACATTCTTGATCTGGGGAGGAATAACCTGTGCAAACAGGAGCTGTAGCACCCAGTGTTGGAGCAGAACGGGACTGCGTCCAGACAAGGAGTGCTGTGGCAGCCTGGGAATGAGAATCCCAGCCACTTGCCAGCAGGGTGAGGTCCAGAATAAGTCACTTCTCATCTGTGTGCCCCCACACATCCTTGGAGAGCAAGTTCTGCCAGACCCCACAGGGAAGAATCATGCATTATCACCTTCCTTCCTCCACTCAGAGTCCTTGCAGGGGCTGTCTCACTGGAGGTGGTCCTAGTTAGCCAGAGAAGCTATGCAAATGTGTGTTTGCCACACCTGGAAAATGCATAGCTTCCTTCAGCTACATGGTCCCAAACAGTCTCGTGATGTCAGCAGAAATGCAGCTCAGCCAGCTGATGGTTAGTGTTTTGCTTCTGTGAGGAGGGCTTCAAAGACCAGTAAGATCGAGGATGCCATGTGGTCAGTAGTGCAGGGGCTTGGAAGGCAATAATTATTCCTGCCCGGGTCCTTCCCAAAACAGTGTGTTGTCTCTCTGATGAGCTGTTGCTCCTCACGATCAGATACTGTAGTGCTGTTTCCCTGACAGCAGGAAAGCTGCTCTGAGAGGGGTGGATGGTGCCCTGTTTTGGCAAACATTATTTTCTAAAAGAACTTTTTTTTTTTTTTCCTAATCTGTTTTCTTCTGAGATGGGAAATACATACCTAAGACTTCAAGGGAAGACTATTTCTAAGGATATTTCTTTAAAGCTGGCCCTACAACACTAGATGCAATACGTGGTTATTGGTGCGCAGTACCTGAAATGTGAACTGCAAAGCCATCACTACAATGGGATATTGAGACAGGATCCCAGAGTAACTAGGAAGGGAGCACAATTCTGCATTTATCAGTGTATGTTAACATCTGTTACAGTAAACGACAGCAATGAAAATTTACAATCATTGAGTGGGTTAATCTTTGTCAGCATGTGACCTGTAAACATTTAATTATATTATTCAAAGTATTTGATTATAGTAGGATGTGTTCAGTTGAATCACAGCAAATCATTGCTGAAACATTACTTATTACATATGTATGGCTGTTCCAGAGGAATGCAAGGTCCTCTCTAAATGCAGGTGAATTAAGCAGAGAAAGTCTTTACTTGCTTACATCACTGCACACTACAAGCATGTTATTGCCCCTCAGTGAGCTTTGAAAAAGCTATTCAATGAGAGAAACACTCATTTATGACAGCTCCAAGTCTAAACAATGCTCAAAA